>CM060861.1:25354091-25645197 GCA_030737845.1 Acorus calamus
ATATATATATATATATATATATATATATATATATATATATATATATATATATATATATATATAGTCGAGCGATTATATGCGACGGAACGACCGTGCGGCAGCGACGTGGGCCGTTCGATCGCGGGTCCATCGCATCCAACGGTCGACGTGAATCGCACCCGACCGTCCGATGCGATGGATCCGTGATCGACGGCCCACGTCACTGCCGCACCCGCCGTTCCGTCGCACACAATCACCCCTATATATATATATATATATATATATATATATATATATATATATAGTCGAGCGATTATATGCGACGGAACGACCGTGCGACAGCGACGTGGACCGTTCGATCGCGGGTCCATCGCATCCAATGGTCGACGTGAATTGCACTCGACCGTCCGATGCGATGGACCCGTGATCAACGGCCCACGTCGCTGCCGCACCCGCCATTCTGTCGCACACAATCACCCCTATATATATATATATATATATATATATATATATATATATATATATATATATATATATATATATATATATATATATATGGGGAGTTATTGCATGCGGCGAACGGCAGGTGCGGCAGCGACTACGGGCCGTCGATCACGGGTCCATCGCATCGGACGGTCGGATGCGATTCACGTTGACCGTTGGATGTGATGGACCCACGATCGAACGGCCCACGTCGCGGCCGCACCTGCCGTTCGCCACACGTAATAATTTATATATATATACACGTCACGGCAGCACCTGCCGTTCGCCGCACGTAATATATATATATATATATATATATATATATATATATATATATATATATATATATATAGAAGTGATTACATGCGGACGTGCGGTCGGTGCGCACGCAATCACGGGCCGTCGATCACGGGTCCATCGCATCGGACGGTCGGGTGCGAATCACATCGACCATTGGATGCGATGGACCCGCGATCGGACGGCCCGCGATCGCGTGCGCACATCCACACGTCCGCACGCCAGCATTTCTATATATATATATATATATATATATATATATAGAGGCAGGCGATATCCTGCGGGACGTGAGCGACGCCTTGCTCGTGCGCGATGCAATCCCGACCATCCATATCGTGGTCCACCAATCCAACGGTGGTTTAAAAAAAAAAAACAACAAAACTACTATTCCCAAATTACCCCTCCCTAAATAACCTGTTTCAGACTCCTCTCGACCCTCTCTCGACTCCTCTGTCTCTCTCTTTCATTTTTTTTTAACACTGCAAAAAATCCCCACCGATCCTCAAGCGGCCGTTGGCGACTCCCCTCCTTCACACACGTAGTCGGCCACTCTCCTCCTCACGCCGACACCTCCGTCCGCACCCCGTCCCTCCGCGTCGTCCCCGTCCCGGCATCGTCCAAGCCCTAGCATCGTCCACTTTGTGTTAACATCCATTGTCAGTATTTCTTTTCATGTTCTGATTATGTAGGATTTTTTGGTTTCATTTATGATTTTGTTTGATTAGCTAGGGCTTTCATAAATTTTTTGTGATTTTTTTAGGGTTTGTAAATATGTGTTTGTTAAGGTTAAGGGTTTTTTTTATGTTTTGTTTTCATGGGGGAAATCATGTTTGTATATATCCGGATGTTGAAATTGTTTTCATGGGGTCCCCTTAAGCCAAGAAGGTTTGATTAAAAAAAAAAAAAATTTCCACCTTGCTTTTTCAGGACAGTCCTCATGTGATATCCATCTGATGTCGTGCCTATAATTTTTCTGCAAAATTAGTCTCTGACCTTTTTTTTTTTTCCATTTCTCACCTAGCTAAATGATGTTGTTCTTTGGTCAGCTTATCAATATTGCATCTGTTTTTTTAATAGCTTCTTGTGAAGAGCTGAATGGTGTTATTGGTGGCAGATTGGGTTAAAATTTAGTCAGGAAAAATTATTTGTTGTCTTGCCTCATTTCCTCAGAATTTAATGGCTTGCATTATCCATTCCTTTATATGTCAATTCGTGTTTTCTTGGTCTTGATACTTATTATTCCTTTAGTTCCATAATTTCACTCTATAGGTTGTGGAAGGAATTTTATGCTCTCCTGAGGCAGTATCTCACAAAAATCCTGCATCACAATACACAATGGATTCTTCCAGGATAATCAAGTGTAGTGTATTTAATGGCTTTAGTTATATGTAGATTTATTTTCATTCCAATTTCCAACATGATGTTCAAATTCATAATTAAATTGCTCTTTTTAACTTTAATGATTTTTTACTAACATCTAAAAGCTAATATTTCCTTGTTATCATATGGACAGAGTCTTGAGCTGTTGTTAGCCATTATAGAGAGTCAAGATGGAGGATCAGTTCTTCCACTTCTTATAAAGTTGGGCTTGGAAAATCATTTGGAATTCGTTGCTTGGGGCATGCCGAGTACATGGAGACATGGATTTGGTTGAGTGGGTGGCAGAGAAGCTGACAGAGATCGATCCATTGGACCACAGTCCTTTTGTGGTTGTATCGAACATGTATGCATCATCAGGACGTTGGATGGATGTAGAGAAGGTGAGGGGCGCAATTGGCAGAGATGGGCTTAGGAAGTTGGCTGGTTGGAGCTCGATTGAGGTGGATGGTGTGGTCCATGAATTTGGCTCAAGGGACTCAACTCATCAGCGTGCAGGGGAGATCTATGCGCTGTTGCATGGTTTTCAATCACATTCAAAGTCCATGGACTCTTTACAACGAATTGATCAAGTTGTTATCATACCTTAATCAAACTGCTTTTAACAGGTACCTCCTCTTTCTTGTCAATTTTACTTGATTCAAGTTTTATGCTAGGAAGTGAAATGGGATGCTGTAGTTTGAACACCATTATTAATTTCAATGACATGTGATGTGGTTTCTGAGGCTTTGTAGATATCTTTCTTTCTTTCCTTTTTCTCTTTTTTTTTTCTGATTCAGTGCATAAAAAAAAAATAAAGCTTTGTCTCTACAAATTGGATCAACTACTTTGTTTTAATTTTGCATGAGCTTGAGTTAAACTCTGTTAGTCATATAAATTCTCTGGTTGGGTGGAACTTTGCTGTGCCTGTGACATGCCATTGAAAAGTTCTGAAGGAATGGTTTCAGAGGTATGGATTTTTTTCTCACAATTTATGAAATTATGTGTGATATTCATATTAATAAGTGTATACAATAAGTGTATACGAGTGTGTGGTTAAGCCTGAATGATGGGTGACTTTCAGCCTTTTTTACTAGTCAAACTGACCCCCAAAACAGCTTGAACACAGTGGCGGCTAGCCGACACCTCTTATAATTTCTGAACTAATAAAAAAACTCTTTTTTAAGCAGCCCATGTACACATCACAACAGACTGTAGGCCAGTCAGATGTTTGCATATGTTCAGTCAATTTTTCTGTGCACTTAAATAATAATTCCTTGCGCGTTCAAAAGTTCTATATAAGCTCTTCACAATAATAGTAATAACATAGTCATTTTTTGGTGGAACTGATGAAAATGGAAGTGCATGTCCTCCAGATGAATGATGGGGTTGGCGAGACTAGCTATGCCAAGAACTCAGTCATTCAGGTCTCTCTCTCTCTATATATGTAACAATTCTATGTATGTATGCATAATTGATTATTCCAACAAGCCAGTATCCATCTTAATTTAACATGTTATCCACAGAAAAGTATAATATCTATTGCAAGAAAGGAAATGAAAGAAGCCATACAGGAGGTCCATTGCGCAACCTTCTCTGAGAGGTTGAACATCGCGGATTTGGGTTTCACCTGAAGATTTTAGTTTTATTTAAAACAGGTGTATTAGGACAAGTTAACAGGTGTATTAAGACAGGTTAACAGGTTGATGTATTAAAACAAGTTGATGTTGATGTATTATATTGGTTGATGATGTACTAATGCAGTTGATGGATTAAACAGGTTGATGATGTATTATATTGGTTGATTATAAATAAACATGTTGATGTATTAAACATGTTGTTGATGTATTGAATTAAACAAGTTGATGTATTAAACAGGTTGATGTTGATGCATTGAATTAAACAAGATGAGAACATTTTGAGGTTGATGTACTGAATAAATGGGGCACAAATGAAAGATGTTGATGTTTTTTCCGTAGTTTTTGATAGGCAACAGGATTCTTTATGTGATTTTTTTAAAAGAAAAAATAGAGTGCAAGTCATCATGCATATTATGTATGAAATAAAATAACTTATTCTGTGGAAAAAAGGAGTGCAAGTCACCATAGTTACACATACGCTTTGAATTTCTTTGAAGATATATACTTACACTGACGCATAATAACACACATCATCAAGAAGAGTTATATATATATCCAATAAGCATATAAACTAAAACTAAGAACATTGTAAAACTGCATTCAAATCAGTATTCCCAAAAACCTGACCATTATTTGCACATGTACAAGTCTATCCACAACTTTTTGGAACAAAAAGATAAACACATAATGAACAAACCAATGCAGTTTGTCTAACAATTGAAATATCCAACCGGTCCTATGTCTCGAAGTTCTCATTGGTGAGGAGAAGCTGAGATAACAAGAGCATTAGCCCACCATCGCGGACGATCCAGTAGAGGTCAATCGTCCCGTACTGCCTTTGGTACTCCCAGGGCCACTCGTCGAGGCCTTTGATGATGATGACGATTTTGTTGGCCGCAATGCAGTCGTTGATGATGCCAACGAAGGTGGAGGGGATTTGCATGAGGTTCTCTTCGTGCCTGTGATTCCAGAACAAGAATAACCATACAACACATATCAGTAAATTCACAGCATCTATTATAGATATAAAAATACCATTAAGGGAAAAATCATGTCGATTTGGACGACTAATAGACTATAAGCAAAATATAGTCTGCTGCTACAATATAGTCTGCTGCCCCGACCTGGAGACAAATTATGGTTGAATTATATCATCGCATGATAATTAAGAGAAAAGGAACAATTACATGGATAAGGTTATGCACCATAACAAAGATCAAGGTAGAGTTGTGGTCCATTTAATAGGGATAAATGGATAAGTAGGGCCGAAGCTGGGTCCAGGAAACACAGTTTTCTTTCAATAATCCATGGGTTCATAAGAGTGATGACATACAACAGGTTATTTATATCTATATAATGGTGTCATTTTGTATATAATCCACTTGGCTGCTTAAAATAAAATTCATACACCGGACACTCTTGATGTTGCTCTTGCCACAACAACTACCTTCCACAATATGTTGTACTGTTGTCATAAATTATAGATCATATGCGACCCTCTTAAATAGATTTGAATATTATCTGCTGCCAAAGATTAAAACAGCAGGTTTTTCAGATAAAATCTTAATCGAAAGAAAGGAGGGAAAGAAAGCACACATTCCTCATGCATAATGTGATTTTGTGATTATACGCACCTCAACTTTATCACGAAGCTTGACCACACTACAGACCAGCTGAATAAGTTCTTCATTTGAAGAAATCACTTGGGAGTAAGTGTCAACAGTTGAAAGAGCTTCTATTACATGAAGAGTTAGATCAAGAACGGGGCACCTAGAATACCCCATAAGCGAAATATTAGATATTCCATGTACATATACAATTCCTCGAGTGAATTAGTAAATGAATCAGAAGATAATACAATATCTAAAATTAAAGACATGGTTTTAAAGTTTTACACTAAATGAATGATATGATCTTAGATAGAACCATTCAGAGGAAGTATGATAGATATCAAACTACATAAAAGAATCCGAAGCAGTACCGCAGATTGTATAAAAGACAATGGAGTGATTTCGACCCTAAAACCTTCAATTGAAAGGTATTTTACTGGTGTGATGCATGAAATAAAAAGGTTGAAATTACATTTCTTGACTCTTCTGAAAGCCCTCAGGCTGGACTCATGCTATTAGAAAGAGAAGTGTTTATGATCTTTTTGTTAGTACTAGGTAGTATGTGATAGGATGTCAATGAAACAGCCATTTCAAACTCATATTGAAGGCACGGGATACAAAGCTTACCCATCAAAACTCCTTTCCTCCCGTATTTTGCTCAGCTCCGATGTCAATAATCTAACAAAATGATTTTCCAAGCCCAACTTTATAAGAAGTGGAAGAACTGGTCCTCCATCTTGACTCTCTATAATGGTCAACAACAGCTCAAGACTCTGTCCATATGATAACAAGGTACATTAGCTTTTAGATGTTAGTAAAAAATCATTAAAGTTAAAAGTGCAATTTAATTATGAATTTGAACATCATGTTGGAAATTGGAATGAAAATAAATCTACATATAACTAAAGCCATTAAATACACTACACTTGATTATCCTGGAAGAATCCATTGTGTATTGTGATGCAGGATTTTTGTGAGATACTGCCTCAGGAGAGCATAAAATTGCTTCCACAACCTATAGAGTGAAATTATGGAACTAAAGGAATAATAGGTATCAAGACCAAGAAAACACGAATTGACATATAAAGGAATGGATAATGCAAGCCATTAAATTCTGAGGAAATGAGTCAAGACAACAAATAATTTTTCCTGACTAAATTTTAATCCAATCTGCCACCAATAACACCATTCAGCTCTTCACAAGAACCTATTAAAAAAAACAGATGCAATATTGATAAGCTGACCAAAGAACAACATCATTTAGCTAGGTGAGAAATGGAAAAAAAAAGGTCAGAGACTAATTTTGCAGAAAAATTATAGGCACGACTTCAGATGGATATCACATGAGGACTGTCCTGAAAAAGCAAGGTGGAAATTTT
This sequence comes from Acorus calamus, assembly GCA_030737845.1. NCBI lineage: Eukaryota > Viridiplantae > Streptophyta > Magnoliopsida > Acorales > Acoraceae > Acorus > Acorus calamus. The sequence continues at coordinate 25,360,836 of CM060861.1, forward strand.
TTTTTTTAATCAAACCTTCTTGGCTTAAGGGGACCCCATGAAAACAATTTCAACATCCGGATATATACAAACATGATTTCCCCCATGAAAACAAAACATAAAAAAACCCTTAACCTTAACAAACACATATTTACAAACCCTAAAAAAATCACAACAAATTTATGAAAGCCCTAGCTAATCAAACAAAATCATAAATGAAACCAAAAAATCCTACATAATCAGAACATGAAAAAGAAATACTGACAATGGATGTTAACACAAAGTGGACGATGCTAGGGCTTGGACGATGCCGGGACGGGGACGACGCGGAGGGACGGGATGCGGACGGAGGTGTCGGCGTGAGGAGGAGAGTGGCCGACTACGTGTGTGAAGGAGGGGAGTCGCCAACGGCCGCTTGAGGATCGGTGGGGATTTTTTGCAGTGTTAAAAAAAAATGAAAGAGAGAGACAGAGGAGTCGAGAGAGGGTCGAGAGGGGTCTGAAACAGGTTATTTAGGGAGGGGTATTTTGGGAATCGTAGTTTTGTTGTTTTTTTTTAAACCACCGTTGGATTGGTGGACCACGATATGGATGGTCGGGATTGCATCGCGCACGAGCAAGGCGTCGCTCACGTCCCGCAGGATATCGCCTGCCTATATATATATATATATACGCGAATGCGGATTCAGTGCGGGAATGCGGGAAACGACGTCGATCATTCGATCGCGGGTCCATCGCATCCAACGGTCGAGATGAATCGCACCCGACCGTCCGATGCGATTCACGTCGACCGTTGGATGCGATAGACCCGCGATCGAACGGCCCACGTCGCTGCCGCACGGTCGTTCCGTCGCATATAATCGCTCGACTATATATATATATATATATATATATATATATATATATATATATATATATAGGGAGCCGATTAGGTGCGGTTTACGGTCGGTGCGGTGCGCGATCACGGGCCGTCGATCACGGGTCCATCGCATCGGACGGTCGGGTGCGATTCACGTCGACCGTTGGATGCGATGGACCCGCGATCGGACGGTCCACGTCGTAAACCGCACCGACCGCATACCGCACGTAATCGCGACCATATATATATATATATATATATATATATATATATATATTCGCCGCACCGCATCGGACGGTCGCGAATCGCATCCGACCGTCTGATGCGATGGACCCGTGATCGACGCCACACCCGCCGTTCGCCGCACGTAATCACCCATATATATATATATATATAGACATGATTAGGTGCGGCCATGCGGAAGATGCGAACCACGTATATATATTATTTGATATATGCGTGATAAAGAAAAATATATACATTGATGTGTTTCAATGATCTGATATACTATCTTTATCGACACATATAGCTCGATAATACCACGATAAGTGATATATATACTCAGTTCGCATCTGATCATCTCATTGAAGCTTATCAAGATATATACTTTATGAGTAGTGATACATAGGCCCCAAATCAGAAGCCCCATTCACAAGCCCCATGAGATGTTATTATTTTATTGGTTGATTTTGAATGGTTTGTTGACTTTTGAAAAAATGTAAAATGACAAAATACGGATATGCCCTTCATTAAAAATATATCCCATTAATCCAAATCCCCATTTTTTCTCTTTTCAGTTACAAATCTTTCATATTAATTTCAGTTACACCCTATTTCAAAATTTAAATTTTAAAATCTTTATGAATTTTTTATTTCAGTTATACCAAAACTTACCTAAATTACACTAAAACTACCTAAATTATTTTTCGTTAAAATCCTTCAAATAGCAGTAAAAACATTCCCTACATGTTTACATCCTTTGTTACATTTACATTAACACTGTTACATTTACATTACATAAATGTTTTACATTTCATGCAATGTTTAAACAATTTTAAAACGAATCTTTACATTTCATGGAAAATATCAAACACTTATTTTGCTGTGAGTTGCACTTAACAAATATTACATGAACTATTGGTTTCATTTTAATAAAAACTGTTACATTTATATATATGTATTTCTAAATGTTTTACATTTCATTCAATTTACCCGTAGTTCATTGTTACATTTATGAATGTAACAAATATAAATCAATACACATATGCAGTTGACTGTTACATTTACGAATGTAACAAACACGACACATATTTTAAAAAATGAAAAATGTTATATATATAAAATGTAACATTATAAAAAACAAATCCAACTATGAAAAATGACATTCAAAACATAAATAAAACCTGATCCGGTAGGCGTTGATGGAAGATCCAACTCCATAAAGAACAAAACAATGTTTTCGAACTTCATAAGATTAAAAAATTCGAGAGAGCTACGAGGTGAGCAGCAACAATGGCCACAAGTGGACTATTGAGGAGGAGGAAATGCAGAGAAGACAACAAGAAGAAGATATGAGTCTTCGGAGATCACCTTAATTATCTTCCGTTATTTATTTATTTGTTTAGATCTCATTCAAGAAAATAATAATAATTCGGTTGAGATATGCATAAAGAATTAATGATACTCCATGATTCTCGGAATACATCTTGATGTTATTATCAAGTAAATGGTATAATAGGTAATGTCTCATTGCCATCTCATGGGGCCTATGATGGGGCCTGTGAAGTTGGGGCCTACAAAACATTATTGATACTTTATTTATCCATGCATATACCACGATAAATGATATATATATGCCATTCGCACCTGCCGTATGACTACACCTAATCATTTTCATTTATATACATTCAAAATGTTGATGGGTACACCTGATTCCTCTCTTGCACACGTTGTTTTGGTTTTTTATTCATATTTTTTTACTAATAAAATATATTATTTTATAATAGATGAAGTAAATCGTCATGTAATTGAATGCATATATATATTTTTATATTTTTTATAATAGAATATACACGGACACAATAAAATATATATTGTGTTAAACTACATATATTATGTTATTGATGTGACAACTGCGAGCATGACTACAAAATAGATTGTGTATCAAAATGATTTATAATAATCTTAGGGCGCTCATACACTTAATTCTTTTTACAGTTCAAAATACAGTTCTATATACATTGTTAAATTTTTTCTTACACTTTCTGAAAATGAGTTCATTTAATTAAAAATGGAGCGATATTTTTTCTTTTATCAAATCATATATATCATATATATCATTAGACGATGTTTATTATTTTAAAAAAGTATTGTTTTTATTGACACATGTTAAAATCGAGACAAAAAATAAAGATAAATGTTATTCCAATTTTTAAGTATAATAAACTTTTTTATTTAAAGTTCAAAATTAAAACAACTAATCCATATATTATCCTGGATATTTTTATGCCAAGCATGATAATTTGTCGTCTCCTACTTTTTTTCCACAATTTTCCTCCTTTCCCTTCCCAAACCAACCCAATTATCCAATCATGGAACAAATGTGTAACAATATTTTTTCTTTTAATAATCAATCTACAATCCTTCACCGGGGAACACCTTAACTTATCTCTTAACTGCATTTTGAGTGGCTGACAAAGCTTAGAGACACCAAAGGGGACGGTTATTATTTTTAGAATTTATGAAACCAAACTGACTAAACACTATTGTGTAAAACTATTCCTACCGATCACACCCTATTTTAAATTAAGCCCACCCCCTGTACTATTTGACAAACGTAATGTCGATCAATACTACATACGTCGACACTTGTAGTGTCGAATTGAAAGGTTATACAAATATTTTTTTTGTTATATATAATATCGACACATGTATTGTCGATATGTATTAAATATGTTGTTAAACGGAGTGTCGATACTAGCAGATTATTGAAAAATAAAAATAGTCATGCTTTTCAAACTAACATATTATTTTTGTTTTTTCTTTGTGTTATATTTTGTCCTTTGAAATCCTTGTTGATCAACGATTTTAATTCATTTCCTAATTATTAGGTTGATATAATTTATTTTTTATCTATATTTAAACTAGGCTGGCAATATAAACTAACAAAAACTCATTTTATTCAAATATGTGATTGATGTTAGTTTGAAAAACATAACTCTTATATTTCATGTGTATATAACTCTTAATTTCTTGTATATGATTGAATATTTATTTAATTTTTTTACAGTGTAGTATGACTCCCAAGGAATGTATTCAACCTACAGCTTTCAATCAAAAAAATTATTCTAAGGACATGACATCGAGTTCTCGAGATGATAAAGTTCAAACATATCCATAAGAAGTAGCTTGTAATTATTTATTAGTATCGACATTATCATTGTTGGTCATTAGTATTTTTCTTGACATCTTATATGTCGATCGATATTTATTTTTTTATTTTTCAATAATTTGCTAGTATCAACATTTTGTTTGACGACATATTTAACACATATCGATAATACATGTGTTGATATTATAATAAATTTTTTTTGTATAACTTTTCAGTTCGATACTATAAATGTCGACGTTTTGACCAAAACTATGTTGGTCGAATAGTATAGGATAAGTTTGGTTCAAAATAGGATATAGTGGGTCGGTGTGGTTTTCTTTGATTTCGAGTGCATAAAAACTATTCATCACGTAGTGGTTTTTTAATTGTACGGGGGTGGGTAAATAACTCCCCGACACCAAAAACCTTCCCACTTGAGAATCTCTTATGAATATTTACCCCTCCGGTGATTTTTCTCTCCACAAAGTCCATCTTTTTTATTCTTTCTTTCCAAAAAAGCACATCAGAACCCAATAAATTGATGTTTCAGTGAGGCCTTATCAAATTCTTATCTTGAATGAAATCCTGCTTTGTGGGTTTCTAACCTGGCACATCATTCACCTCTCAAAATGCAATCTTTGAGTGTCTTCTCCCCAAAATCGACTGTTTTGGGGAGAACCCAATTTGATTCCCATGTGGGTTCTTCTTGTATCATGTCAAAGAGGAGGAGGTGGAAGAAAAGATGGAGTCTTGGTGGTGACACATTCGTTTCTGGTTGTCTCAGCGATTTCAAAAGCTGTTGTTGCTGTTTGGGCGGTTGGAATTCCGATTTGAGAGGTGGGTTTGTATTGGAATGTTCAAAGAATGGCTTTCTTAAGAGGGACTCTTTCATGGCTTCTTTTGCTTTGGTTCTGGCGTTAGAACAAGAAGTGGGTGGGACTGAATTTGATGAAGTTGTTGATAGTGTTAGTAGTGAAGAAGCATTGGAGCAAGAAACACAAGGCGAGGAAGCAATCATCGCCAATATTAAGAGTGAATCAGTTGATAAATGTAATGCTAAGATTGATGTTCGTGTGTTGGCTTTGAGCTTACAGTCTGCTAAAACCGCTGATGATGTGGAGGCGGTTTTGAAGGATTTGGGAGAATTACCTCTTCCAGTCTTTTCATCTATGATTAGGGGCTTTGGCATTGACAAGAGACTTGATCCAGCATTTGCTCTTCTTGAATGGCTTAAGATGAAGAAGGAGAACAATGAGTCTGTTGGTCCGAATCTTTACATATACAATAGCCTTTTGGGTGCATTGAAGCAATCCGCTAAGTTTGAAGAAGTCGATAATGTCATGAGAGATATGGAAGAGCAGGGCGTTGTTCCTAATATTGTCACTTATAATGCCTTGATGTCGATTTATCTCGAACAAGGGCGGCCCAATGAGGCTCTCAGTGTCCTTGATGACATAGAAAAGAAGGGTTTATCACCATCGCCGGTAACCTATTCAACAACCTTGTTGGTTTATCGAAAAATGGAAGATGCAAATGGTGCACTAAAGTTTTATACAAAAGCGAGGGAGAAATATCGGACGGGGGAGGTAGTGAAGGATTTATATGAAGATTGGGAGAAAGAGTTTGTCAAGCTTGAAAACTTCACTATTCGTGTTTGCTATCAAGTGATGCGCAACTGGCTTGTGAAGGGAGAAAATATGGCCAAGAATGTCTTGAATCTGCTTGGTGACATGGACCAGGCGGAGCTCAGACCTGATCGAGCTGTGTATGAGCGGCTTGTTTGGGCGTGTACGAAGGAAAATCATTATACGGTGGCTAAAGATCTGTATAGGAGAATAAGAGAAACAGAGAAGGAGATTAGCTTGTCGGTATGTAACCATGTGATATGGCTTATGGGAAAGGCTAAGAAGTGGTGGGCGGCACTGGAAATATATGAAGAGTTGCTTGATAAAGGGCCTAAACCAAACAATCTTTCATACGAACTGATTGTCTCCCACTTCAATGTTCTGCTCACTGCAGCTAGGAGGAGGGGGATTTGGAGATGGGGTGTCAGATTGCTGAACAAGATGGAGGATAAAGGCCTAAAGCCGGGCACTAGGGAATGGAATGCAGTTCTTGTCGCATGTTCCAAGGCATCGGAGACCTCGGCAGCCGTGGAAATATTTCGGAGAATGGTGGAGCAGGGGGAGAAGCCTACAATACTCTCATATGGAGCATTGCTCAGCGCGCTCGAGAAAGGGAAGATGTATGATGAGGCTCATCGAGTATGGGAACATATGTTGAAAGTGGGTGTCAAGCCCAATGCATATGCATACACGATAATGGCTTCCATATACATTGGACAAGGGCAGCTTGACAAGGTAGATTCAGTTATTGATGAGATGATTTTGTCTGATATAAAACCAAGTGTGATTACTTACAATGCAATCATTAGTGGGTGTGCACGGAAGGGTATGGGAAGTGCAGCTCTTAAATGGTTTCACCGGATGAAGGTTAGGAATGTCAGGCCAAATGAGATTACTTATGAAATGCTGATTGAAGGCCTCATTTTAGGCTCTAAAGTGAAACTTGCTTATGATATGTATGTAAGAGCATGCAATGAGGGGATGCAACTTTCTTCAAGAGCGTATGATGCTGTTGTCCAGTCCTCAAAAAATTCTGGCACGAACATAGTTTTGAGTGCTTTGGGTCCTAGGCCTCCCGAGAAGAGGAAAATTATTCAGACAAGAAAGATATACTCAGATTTTTGTGACATAGCTGATCTTCCAAGAAGAAGCAAACCATTTTCTGATGAAGAACTACACTCAACACAAAATCATGGGAAACAGTAATAGATTAACTCCATTGTACTTTTTTTTTATTGAACTCTGTATGATCTTCTGTTTCATTGTTTCCATAATAATGTGGATTCGCTTGGGATTCTTTATGAGATTTTCTACTTAATTAAACATATCTTCTTCAGAAAGAATTCTACCAGCTTTCCAATGCTGTGATTTCTATATGAAACTTGCAATATTCTTTTTCTTCCTGTCACTTTTCTGCATGTTTATTTAAAGTAGTTTATGTTGATAGCCTCTCATGACCAAAAGTATTTGGGTAGGGTTTTCTCTAATCCTCCATTGCTTTTGCTTTCCATGGTGTTTCACAGATTATGCTTCAGATTTTTCCATGACCGTCTAGAAAAATTTTGTATAGTGGGAGGTAGTGGAGCTGCGAACTTTACTTGCTGCATAAGCATGTGTTGTTGATTCTTCACTGGTGAAGTTCAGGCATTTATTTTGGTCTTCAATTGTTTCCAATGCCTTCCATTTCTACAATTGGTCTTATAACCGCGCTTTTCAATAATGATATTGTGACTCGTGACCGTTGAGGAACTTGTTCTTATGAAGTACACAGAATTACCGAGCCCATGTATTCATGGTAACCAGTGGTTCATATACTCAGTTTAAGCATGTTGTTTTTTCATGTGATTGCTTCTTCCATGTGTTGGGGATTTTATAGCTTGTTTCCTTATTGTCTTAGTGGTTCTAATGCTTCTTTTGTTCAGTGCTCCCACCTAGAATGAAGTTTGATATATCTTTGTATGGTGTCTTCTAATTCGGATATCATCATTATGCTCTTTGTAAAAGTCAGATGTGTCATAAACATTGTAACATTCGTAATATTCCATTGATCAAACAGAAAATAACGATTAGTCTAATTGGATCAAATCATGAGTTTGAAATTCCCTCGAGCACAATGTTATGAAAACAAAAATGATCATGGTTGGTGTTTCTAATCAGCTCTAATGAAATTGGATCAACGATGGAGAAAGATGAGCAAGTGGTCATGCATGTATTGTTATCATCATTGTATTGTTCAGATTATTGAATGTTATTCATGAAAAATATGTTGCACCGCATTACATGAAATTCTGATTGTCCCTCCATTTGTTTAATTTTTTGTTTTCATGTATGGATATTACCAAATAGTTCTCTTTTTCCGACCAGGACCAACTGAACCTGTCCTCTGCAGTTTGCACGTGGAATTTTCACTCGTAATATTCTACAAGTGTGCGCTGTTTCTTCTGAATTATGCAAGTGATGTAAATTTCAGAAGTTTAAAAAAAGCTGGGTTGCATAGTTACTGAAACTCAAAGCTGCTTTTCCGAGAATAATGTATCTAATGCATGATTATATTGGTTGCAGGGACAATTCTTTCAGAGTTTGATGAAAGCCTATAAATTAGGCATTATTGAAGTGCTCTATGGTAATATACAAATAACCAACATTTAGAGTCAAATCAAAGATCATTTTACGACAGATGAGCAATGAATTTTTTGTGATTTATTTGATTTAATTCATTTTAAAATTCAGATTGCTTTAATGATCTAATAAATAAAAGATCATAGAAATGAAAAATGCAGACATAAGCAATTGGGGTGTCTGACACACGACAAGCCACAAATTAGGATTAACGTGATAACCCCCGAGAAGAGTAAAAAACTAGAGGAGCCAATCTAGAATTAATGCACTATTAAACAAAAAGAAAACTTACAACTGTTCATTGTAAAGTACACCTTGAGACTGTTGTATCCACAGCACTAAGCTGCAAATTTTGTTCTCCCTGAAAGGCTTTGTCGATGGTGATAAATCTGGATTGAAGGATCATATTCCTTTCCTTAGTTCTCCTCTTAAACAATGTTTCCTCTCTGGAGCTAAATGTTTATGTTCTGGGTCCCTAAGATTCATAGTGGAAATTGTGTTACCTAAGACTCAGGACTGATGAAGATGATACTATGCCACCAGGCAAATGGATTATGTTGCTAGAGTTTAATATTTTTTTTCTTCTCTTTCTACCTATAACAGGCAATAGAGGAGGATCCAGATGATGTGGTTCCATGGAACCAACTGGACTTATACAAGCTTTGCACTCTGCAATTCAAGGCATCTCAAACATACCTTAAGGCTGCAGTAGCACGTTGTAAAGATTGCAGTTATGCATGATCAAATCTTTGTAATTATTATCTCCTAGTTATTTTTCCCAGTTACTTTCTCCATTGCATTGGGTACACTATTTCAATTTTTTTTTTTCAGATTTGGTTTGGTGTTTCACATGTCCATTACCCCCACCTATGGGTAGTTGAGGTTTATATTGTTAATTATCATGATAGAGTGGCATCATAAGAGGTCACCCAGTGTATATATGTGAACCATGAACTTAAAGCTATTTTTCATAATTCTGCCACATTTCATGACACAAACTATATCAAAAAGCTGCCCCATTTGACTTTGTCCTATACCCCCGACTTTGCAACAGTTGCATAAGCTAAATTATCTGCCGCCTTTTTTGGTGGTTGTAAAATAATTATCTGCCATCTGTAACAATATTATTTGATGGATGCAGGAATTTCCTTGCAACTATCCAAGGATCCATCAAGGGCTGAAGAAGTGTACAGGTGATCCCTATCATTAGCAGGGCCTCAGCAGGCCCATGCAGTTCTCTCCAACCTCGGCAATCTCTACCGCCAGCCGAAGAGGTTCAATGCCGCAAAGACAATGTTTGAGAAGTCTCTGGAGCTCTGCCCTGGATATTTTCCGGCTTACAACAATCTAGGGCTTGTTTACGTCGCAGAGGGCCATTGGGAGGAGGCCAAAAGCTGTTTTAATAAGGCCTTACATTCAGACCCTCTATTAGACGCCGCCAAATCTAACATGATGAAGGCAGTAGCAATGTCCAGATTATGTGCAGCCATGGAGAAACCTCTGCTTGAATAGCAGCCATGGCAGAAGTTTATTGAGTTCCGGCTATGCAAATCTTGTGTAGGTATTTACTGCCTCAAAGCAGCTGATCTGAAGGTTTCTAGCCAAGAAGTTTCTGGCATGGCTATAAAGGTGCTATCAACTTTACAGGATAGCAATGGAATTGTCGCAGAAATTGCAAATGAGAGGAGGTCACATGGAGGTCTCCCACCTATGCCGAATGAGTTCTCTCGTCTTCTTAAACGAGGTGTGTTAAGTTGATCCTTGAATGTTATTCATGAAAAGTAAGTTGCACCACATTACATGAAGTTCTGATTGTCCCTCCATTTGTTTAATTTTTGGTTTTCATGTATGGATATTACCAAATAGTTCTCTTTTTCCAACCAGGTCCAACTGAACTCTGTCATCTGCAGTTTGCACGTGGAATTTTCACTCGTAATATTCTACAAGTGTGCGCTGTTTCTTCTGAATTATGCAAGTGATGTAAATTTCCGAAGTTTAAAAAAATCCGGGCTGCATAGTTACTGAAACTCAAAGCTGCTTTTCCGAGAATAATGTATCTAATGCATGATTATATTGGTTGCAGGGACAATTCTTTGAGAGTTTGATGATAGCCTGTAAATTAGGCATTATTGAAGTGCTCTTTAGTAATTTACAAATAACCAACATTTAGAGTCGAATCGAAGATCAAACAAATAACCAACATTTAGAGTCGAATCAAAGATCAAACTTATGGAAGTTTTATATGATATTCACCAATTCATGATTTTTCGAATTTCCAGTACATATAGATCCTATAATCCATTGTTTGCATCATTTCCTGATTGTTATAATTCAGGACAGACGTTATAATTCATTTGATTCTCTCTATTTCTCTGGTGGTTGTTTATCAATGCTTTCATTTCCACTATTCATTGCTCATCTGTCATAAATTATGTTTATCGTATTATTTCGCTTCTTGAGTATGTACCTTTTTTTGGCTTATTTATATATTTGTTGTACGTCAGGTATTTACACTTCCATGCAAATGAATCTTCGTCATGAATACAACTATAAAGGAAACAGAAGCTGGTTTCTTCCTAGGCTACAACTGGCTTGAATGGTGAGTTCCTTTCAAGTACCTTTTAGTTTCTCATTGCAGTGGCATACATTAGACTTCCAGTAACATTTGGACAATCTGTCCCTCCAATGACAATTTTATTTCATGGATGTTCTGATTGATACAGATTGTCATGTGATCTAAACAACACAACAGGGTATGTACACAAAAGAGAGCTTCATCACTGATTAGTCACCACAGGTGCATTTGGCCCATTATATTCCTGCATTTGCATATACAGATTGAAGATTTCGGGTAACTCAAATCCGATTTGGTGTCAAATTTAAATATTCATGTCAAAATTGAATTGTTTAAAATTTGAGATGAAGCTTGACTTGTTAAATTTATTTTATAATTTCATTCCACTATTTTCTCTCCACTGTTGTCTTTCATTCTCATATTTATTCTCTTTTTTCGTTCGGGACCGATTGTGAAGAAGTTCAAGTTCCCAAAATTAATGACATTGTTTTGAAGTTAACCTGATTTGTTGGGTTTAGGTTGACCTCCTCGCGCTTGATGGTCAGGTTGGTTTGAATTTGAGTTAGCTTTGTTTGGGTTTGGGTAACCCCAACCCAACGCAGCCTGCCCAAGTAGCTGTTCCATAAAATACTAAGGTGTTAGATAATATAAACGAAGGAATCTAACAAGTTAGTTTTCAATCCACATACTCATAAGAAGAAATCATCATCTCTCAGTTGTTCTTAAGCATACAACTTTCCCTCCCAGCACCCACACGATAAATCTCCGCATACAAGAAATAAACAAACAATTGCACAGCCGCACTGAAAAATATGATCAGATATTTCACACCACCGAATGTAGAAATCGGTGCATAAGTCGCCTGTTCGACAAACATCAGAACCCAGGTGAGAACAACTCCCCTCATCTCCATATTCTTCACAAGTCTGCCTCCTCTCTTGATCGCTTCGGCCCCAGAAACACCCTCTTCGACTGCTGAAACTATCAATCCAAGCTTGCAAGCCGCATCGGAGTACACAAAAGGTATCGGCCCCAAACACAGTATCAAAGTCAATACGGCCTTTGGAACCAACCCATCAACAAGAACTCCTATGTTTGAGAGCAGCAGAGAATATATGGCTTCAGAGAGTCCAACATGAAACAAAGTGACTGTTAAACCTCTCCAGACTCTGGCAGTCCTGGTGAGGAAGTCCTGAAGTGTTGCATAGCCTGTCATGCATGGCTTGGACGAGAGAGATGCCTTCACGAGGATCGAAATGCGGGTGATGATGAAGGCCATGTAACCGCACATCGCCATGAAATGGCAAGGGATGAGCACGAGGGCGAGGGCAGGCACGATGAGGCGGGCATTTCTACACATGGTTTTGGAGGCTCCTTTTAGGAGTTTCTGAATGTTGGTCCTATCGGATGGGTTGGTCTCTGATGTCGCCATGAATGCACATTTTTGAGCTATAACAGTCATGTCATGTGGTGGTGGCTTTGAAGGCTTACATTTGTAGATGATCAAGGTCAAGGTACTTGAACAAGTTTACTGGTCATGATTTCAAATGTTTGACTTTATTGATTCCAGTTTATGGAAGACTTTTTGTTTTCTTCAGTCATTATTTAATAGTCAAATGTCACTAATGGTAGTGGTATGGTCAAACATTAAAACTTGGTCTTTTAGAGAGATTAATTATGAGCCTATGTGTGCCATTAGTGTGAGACAATAGATTAAATGAAAGAGGTGAGAGAAGTCCAGGGCCGGCTGATGGATTCTCAAACGTGGAAATGGATCCACTTCCAGGAAGAAAATGTTGTAGAGAGATGCCAGAAAGAAACTTATAATTTCACATGTTATGTATGTGAAATTGTCATTGATAGAATTTAATCCTGATTAAATCTCATCCTTGTTCTATGATTTGTCTGATGTTATTTTTTTTTGAACATAGCGATGTTAAACAGAATTCACTGGGACAATTCCGCAAACAATCCATACCTCGATAACCTTCGAATGAGGTATATACACATCATTAAAAAATTCACATTTGCTAAAAATGTGTATTCAATTTGTTATGAAAGTATATATATTTTTTATCAAAACATATATCTCATTATAACATGAATTTTATTTTTATAAAAACAAAGACGTGAATTATATGCGAAACTGTCCTGCAGATTGTCCATAACATTATTATTTTGGAAAAAAATTTGTTGTTGCATCATGGAAATGCTACAACGAACCCATTTTTAATTATATATATTTTTCGTTTTAAAATCATATTTCTTGACTTGAAACTTACATATATTTAGGAACAGAGATGAGACTAAGAGCTGGTTTGATAGTTTTGATTTGGAAGTAGAATTCTTCATTCCTAGCCTGCTCTGGTAGATTTTGTGGAAGTAAAAATTTAGCCTGAAATATCTATGAATTAACACATGAATGGAGGATTTTAAACGCAATTTATCTGGGTATTCTAGTAGAATGAGAATGAGAATGAACGCCAAACGGGCCTTAATAATAGGATTGATTTAGAACATTATTTCCATGCACTGTGAGTGCATATTTTTCAGTTGTAAGGGTATGTTATTGGTGGTGGCTTTGCATGTATTTGAGGGTGCATGGTGAAGGCCGAACAGATTTAATTAGTCACCATTTCAACTGTTTCTGAATGATTCCATTTTTAGAAGATTGTTTTTGCTTTGTTTAACATGATTGAAAATTTTCATTGTTGTTGGTCAATGTCAATAGTTTCTAATGGTGCAGTCAACAATTAAAACTTGGTCATAAGAGATATTGAGTGTATGTGTTAGTGTAAGACAAGACCAACGGCCGGCTGAATTTGGTTCATTTTCAGGGAACAAAAATGTTCTACAATTTGCCTGATGCAAATCTATAACATTTTGTCAAACATTCATTTTTAAACTTTACAATGATTTTTTAGGTTTAATTTAGAAAAAAAATTCATTCAGATCACATCCTATGTACATTACATAGATGGTCTCTCAGATAACTATTCAAATATATTGAAAAAATACTTAATTTATATTTATATAAAAAACTAGCACAATATATCCTTCCAAACATCAGTAATAGAAGATAGATGTTATCCTGTACTCAACTTACCGTAATTAACTCTAATACATACCATGAAATGATTAAACTATCCCTAACTTAAAAGAGAAATAGAAAAAAACAAGTCTACGCCCACCCCCAAAGGCTGATCCCACCAGAAAATTTATCCCACCAGCCATCCTCTTTGTTATTTCTTAACCCATCACCATATATATATTCATCGCATATTTTATTCACAGAGCTCCATTCACCCCCCCCCCCCCCCCCCCAAAAGTTGCTGTCCCTTTGCCTAGCCTGTCATACAGTGGTATTGTCAGGTAGGATAATCTAGTTCGATAGAGTGTTTGTCATCTGGACCAATGGTGTACGACAGAAGGTGTCAAGTAAGAGGTTCATCAACGAAGAAGATTGTTATATATATATATTTTTTTATTAAATAGTGAGGAGGAAAATTTTGAAAAACTAGATTGATGGGATAGGTGAGTTGGTGGAGTTAATGATCAAAAACAAAGAACAAAAAAATACAATTTTGATTTTTTTGGGTTGGGGGATCAGCAATCAGGCTAGTGGGGATAGACATACCCAATATAAAATGGTGGTAGTGGATATAAACTAATGTCTTTATTGTTGTTGATCACGTAGAGATGAAATATTATGAGAATATTCCATAAGTTTGGATGAAATATTAACTTAAATATTATATTTAGGTGCTCAAACTTTTATAAGAACATATTTGAGTTTGGAAGCACAAATGTCTTTAACCCTAATGGTACTGAAGCATTGTCATCAAAGCATTCACTTCATGGTCACTGATTAAAAAAAAAAACAAGGTTCTTACAAGACCAACAAACAACTTCTTGTTAAACCAAACCAAACCACAGAGTCAATGTAGCTCAAACCAACACAAACTCAACTAACCCTAACATACGCAAACAATCACAAAAAAACACACAAACCCTAAAACATGAACTAGAACACGAGAGACCCAACACACAACACAACCAGCATCTGCAGAGGACCCAAAACAGCAACACCGTTGACAACTCCAGCAGAGGAGGGAGGAGAAGTCGAGTTGTGGGAAGGCGGCGGTGGAGGAGAATCGGACGGCTGGGAGCGGTCGAGAACCTTGATGATCATCCTCTGACCCTTCTCACAGTGGCCGGAGGCCCCGCTGATGAAGTAGAAGGTCCCCGGGTGCTTCAACGGGAAGTCGGTGTCGCGGTTGTTCGAATAGAACGTCGGGTGCGTCGACACGCATTGGCGGTAGTCGATCTCGCTCACCGCCATCACTGAATCCTTCTTGTACTTGAAGTCTATGCAGTTCAAAAAAAAAAAAAAAAAAATTCAGTGTGACAAATGATAAACAACCATTATCATAGTGTTAAGAATAACTATAACCATATGTTACTACAATAATTATAACAATGAGTGTGAACTATGACTCTTCAAATAGCATAAAAATGATCATTTTTAGCTCTATATTTTTTTATTTATATGTATATATGTATGTTTTTATGTGAGGATTTCATTCATTTACCATAACTTCTAAACAAATGCATGTGATCTGGGGATTAAAAATAGGGTTAGAAAACATATTAGATCAGATGTATCAAAACCCATGATAGCATTGTAGTTTTTTTCGAATTCCACAGCAACACTATAAATGAAAATAGTATTGGTTTGATTGTTATTTGAAATTAAGTCTTTTGTCAAGTGGCTTTTTTATTTAGAGTTTAGAATTATGTTTTTATCCTTGTTGATAGAAGAAGATTTTAAAACAAAAAAAGGCACTTATTTTTGTTGAGTCACGCATTTGAGTCACTAAAAAAACAAAGATTCATACAGCGAAATCTAAAACTAACGGTGAAAGAAACAACAATCAACGATATGGATCATGAACATGTTAGCCATTACAAAAAAACAATTCAAAAAACGCAAAATTAAACATAATGAAGTCTAAGCATACTTTAGAAGAGCACCAGTTCATAATGCTATAAGTGATTTGATCAAATGAATCTTTTGAAAAACAAAGAACTGTTGTCATGCATGGAAGGGTAGCTCACTGAGGGTGTCGCCGACTTCGAAGCGGTTCTTCGAAGCCCAGGTGTTGTAGAAGGTGGTGTTGTTGGAGGGAGGGATGGCCCAGCCGACGCGTTCCCCGACCTCGAATTCGAAGGATTCGACCAAGTGGTGGTGAAGAGAGGAGGTGAAGAAGATCACTAGGAGGAGCTTGAGAGAGATGTTGAAGTGGGAGGCCATTGTTGCTTGTGTTTTTTTGAGCTTTGGTTGGGGGGACTTCTCAAATCTCAAGTATGGTTTATGAGGGGAGTTAGTTGGAGCCAAATAGTGGGTGATTTTTTTTTAATGTTAATTATTATTATTAAGGGAGAGGGGGGTGTGGTGTGGAGGAAGTGGGGGGACATGGCGGGGGTGGTTTTGGCAGATCTTTGACTGGGTCTTTAGTAATTTTTGAAAATATTGAGGGTGGAGTTGGTATTTTGGATGGAAATTTTAGTAATTTTTTGTTACTATTTTTAATTGAATTTTATTTTAAATTTGAATTTTATTCACACCTAAAATTAAAATTCATTGTAGCGACTTATTTATATCAAGGTTTCGTTTTTTTTTATTTGGTAAGTCAAGTAATTTTTTTTATGTTATGAATTGGAATTCAAGTTAACATGAATTCTCTCTTTTTTTTCTTTTTTTTTTAAATAACAAACAAAAAATCTTTTACATGCATGTCATTTTGATGTATATTTGGAATTGTTTAGTGTGCAATATAAGTAAAAATGATTGTACCAGGGTCACGTATATGTAGTAATTAACAATTTACACAATGTAATAAGAATACAAGGGATACTATATTCCAAAAAGAAAAAGAAAAAAAGTACAAGATTATGCGCGTGGACAATAATTATGAGAAAACACAACACACATTTCGTCTAATCGTCTTATATAGATAAGAACATTTAATCTTTTATTTTATAATTCATTTTATTTGAACCACTTTTCAGATCAATTATAGAATTAGAATGATTTCACCTTCCAACATGACAGTTTAGCACTACTACAATTTTTGACATTGATCACGGTTGTTTTAATCACGCTTTTAAGAAAAGTGTGATCGTAATAATTATGATCACGCTTTTTTTAAAAGCGTGATCTTTATAATATATATGATCACAGTGTTTAATAAAACATGATCTTTGATACAATAAAGATCACGGTTGAGTTAAATGTGTGATCGTTTAATAAATATTTGATCACGGTTAAGTTAAAGCGTGATTGTTTCCTTGATTATTTTTTAATTAAAAGATTACATTGTCATTGAAAGCGTGATTGTTTCCTAAAAGTAAAAGATCATGTTTTAAGTGAAAACGTGATTGTTGCCTACATAGAAAACCCTAATGTGATCCCCAAAATAAAATCTCATTCGACCCCACTGTATCCTCTCGCGACCCCACCTTCTTTGCCAACTCCTCTGCAGACCCCACCTCGATCTAGCCTCCGCCAACTCCATCCCCTCCGTTGACGATTCAGCCGCCGCCGCTGCCGCCTGCGCCTGCGCCCGACGACTCAGCCGCCTCTGCTGCTTTCGCCTGCGCCAGACGACTCAGCCGCCGCTGCCGCTTCCCCCTCGGTCGACTGCTGCCGCTTCCCCCCAAACAACGTCCGCTGCTGCTGCTGCTTATCCCTCCCATTCATCATCTGAATCTGCTGCAGGTATGTCGATCTCTCTCACTCTTTCTCTGCCTTGCCGGCTGCAATGGTTATGAAGAATATTTGAATAAGTGGATATTTGAATCAGAGGGTATGGTTTGAAATATTTAATCAACTCATTGAATCAAAGGATTTCTTTATGGTGCAATTGCAGGTACCTTTTTTTTTGTAATGATGTAATTATTTTATCATTTCCTGCCTTGCTTCCTTTGAGTTTTGTGACAGCCTTTGGTATCTTATTTTTGATATTGAGGTTTTGACTTATATTTTTGTATGATGTTTAGACCATTCTTCCTCCTGGAACAAATATTCCGGACTTGTATGCAAATGGTTCAGGTGAAGCACAGGTATTGTTAATTATTCCAGACTGTTAATTCAAGTTCATTCTCTTTATCATTTCCTACTTTGAATTTCATTGCATTTTAAGATATGCAACTAATATTTCCTTTTGGTTCATGATTCAGTCATTTATCCAGAATCTTGCTTTATTTTTCACGGCTTTTTTCAAGGCAAGTAACTTCATTTAATATAACCATTCTGAAAGTTGCATATTTTTTTGATACGCGTAATGGATCAAGCAAGGCATTGGTTGTACAAGGGTAGATGTAGAGTTCATGTTAGGCTAGAATCTACACCACTAGAGTTTGGTTTGTTTGACATGTGCATCTTACATTGCAATGAGCAACTCCCCACCCCAACCCATAAAAGGAGAGATATTTGACGTCTTTTGTTCTTAAATGTGACAATTTACTATTTTGTTAATTTGTTTCATATTTTCCTTTCAGTCTCACATTCGAGTGCTTGAGTCCACTCTTGAGAACAGAAATGCACTTCTAATGGGTCTTGAATATCTAATTAGTATTTCGTATGTCGATGATACAGAGGTCTTCAAGGTATGGATCCTGTCTATCTTTTTTATGCTGAACCTTGTACCATGAGGGTTCATGATTACTATCTGAATTTTTCTGAGAAATCATTGAATGCCTGCCTTTTCTTTTGTTGTTTTGAATTGTGTACAACAAACCCGAGCAAGAAATCTGCGCATGTTTGTTTTTCCTTTCAGCCTCTTATGACTTCTGATAACAGAGACATAGTTTAACTAATATGTGGCATGTATTGTCTTGATACTTTCAGATGCTGACTAAGTTGAGTAAACAATTGAATGGCGAGGATTGGTCTTGGAACAACTTAAATACCCTGTGCTGGGCAATTGGTTCAATATCAGGTTCCATGGTTGAGGAGCAGGTAAACTGTCAATTGTTCATCCTGCCATTCTGAAGGATGGTCTACCATGTCTTCATTTCTCAATTAATCATATCTGCTGTTTTTATCTTGTTTTCCCTTTTCATCAAAAAATCTTGTTCTTCCTTTTTTTGGCGATGTTACCTTCTGTTCTTTGATTTGATTTTATCTGATTGCTTGATATAGACTAATGGTGTATCACTCTTATCAAGAGTGCACAGTTGTCCTTACTGAAAGGTTACATATGATGAATAGATGCTTGCATCATCCATGTTGGAGTCGCAGTACCTACATGTATGCATATGCATGATATATCATAATGTATGCATGATATATCATAATACACTATATGTTCCACACATGATTTCCATTAAATGGAGCTGTCAAATATCTGCATCACAAACTGATTCAGCAAGCAAGATATTCAGGAATGTTAACTGTATAAAAAAGAAAATATGTAAAAGTCATATTGTTGTTTGATTCCCAAAATATTCTGGAATGTTTAGATGGGCATTGCTCTGGGTATTTTGAGTTGACAGGTTAGCATTTGAAATTTGGGCAAAAATGTTTCGATGATACAAACTGAAACATTGTGGAGACATCTCATCTTTTTTTAAAATTTTAAATTTTTGAGGAGCTTAGGTCTATATCTGCTTCCTACAATGAAGCAATGCCTCTTTTTTTAATATAATTCAGGTGGTGGCTCCTGCCTTATTCCCCCACAAAAAAAACATTACGCAGTTGGGGGATTAGGTGTACATATATTAGAACAAAATCCAGAAAAATGGCTGAACAATTTGAAGGATTGGTGATGATGTAATTGGAAAATAGGACACTTTTTGAATCTAGTGATAACATGGTTAGAAATATAAGGTTTGAGAACAAGGCCTGACAGACTTTTGGAAACCAAAGCTAATATCTTATACCACTTATAGCATTTTAAGAGCTCCTAAGACATATGCATCTTGTTTCCTTTTTTTTTTCCAATCCTGTCACATCTTTGGTTTTACATGCTCATTGCTTGTGATTTCTTTTGTCCAAATCTTACAATCATGACCAGGTTGGATCACTGTTCCCTGTCAAACATCTGGATACCTTTGGGTACCAAGCAATCCATTATTGGATTTTAGATATCTACACCATAATTATATTTCTGAAACTATAACTGGCCATTTGCTTGGCATTCACATTTTAGAAAAATGGAGTTATCCAAAACAAAACTACGAATAAGACACATATTGGATTATCTTTACACTTATCGGAGTTTCTTCAAAGAAAAATTCACAATGGATTCAAGTCTCGGTATGACTTATCATATTTTAAATTTTATTTTTAATCATAAATTTGATTTTTTTTTTCATATGTAAATTTTAGTGCCCAAAACAAAGGGGGAACATCGAGTGTGGTTATTTTGTTATAAAGTATATGAAGGACCTCATCGACAATCAAGACATACCCATTCAACAAAGGGTAAGATCAATATTATTATCCCTTTTGGACTTTAGCAATATTTTGCTCTTTACTTAATTGTTATTGAATCTCACAAGTCAATTATTGAATCTTAACTTCATTTCAGGTAGTTCTAAAATTTATCTACTTTGCGGCTCATCGGATAATCTCTTTTTGTATGTGGAATTGCGAGGCGAAGGTCATGAACTGAAATTTTTTTTTTTGTGATGGAAAAAATACAAAAGTTACACTTATTGTGGTTTCTTTTGATTCATATCATAAGAATGAAAGTATTTTTAATGAACATTTCACTTTTGTTGTGTGAATTGAATTGTAAGAGCAGGTAAATCAATGTATGAAATTAGTAAATTCTGATTTTTTGAAAATTTAAGATCACAGATTGTTTATAAAGCGTGATCTTAAATAATGTAAAGATCACAGATTATTTATAAAGCGTGATCGAAAAGAATATAAAGATCACGGTTCTTCTCAAAACTGTGATCGTTGGGATATGAAATATCACGTTTTATTAAATAAGTGTGATCGATTCCTATATAACAATCACGGTTTCTACCAAAACCGTGATCATTTATCACTTTTGATCACGCTTTCAAACCGTGATTAAAAAGATGATATAAACAATCACGCCCTCGTAGATCACGGTTCAAAACCGTGATCAAATGTCTTTAATCACGGTTTTAAACCGTGATCAATGTCAGAAATTGTAGTAGTGTAGTTTCAATGTGATTCATATCTTAAATATATATGAAATGTCTAATTAATATCAAGTAACAACTAACAGAAGGGTTTTCACAAAAAAATAAAATAAAATAAAAATAAATAAAAGAAGGATTGGCTCTAGGACCTGAAAATGAGATCCCACAATTTTAAAAAATTATATTACATACATTACATAAATTTTGATTTGTTTGAGGTCAATGTATTGATATTAGAACCAAGCAAAAAAAAATGTATTGATATTAGACCTGAGTGTTGAATACTGGAAGTAGGAAATACACTTTTTTGTAGGGGTTCCAAAAATGATCCTCCAGCCACTTACATACTTAGTTTATAAAAATTAATTTTTTAAATTTATATAAAATAATAAAATATATTTTATTTTTTATAAGAGTATGCATGTATTTCACTTAGAGAGTATGTCCAAAACTTGATTATAACACTTGTTTGTTTCACGATTAACTGTGATATAACTAATTGATCTTCCATGTTGTACCAAGAGGTAATTAAGGAATCCAAATAATCGATATGTCTAGCCCCTTATACAGTTCTATTTGCAATCCATACATTTAAAAAAATAAACTATTTATTTCATTGAAATCCATGTTGTTATGTAAAATGAATTATATACTGATATACAATATAATAGTGTTTTTTTTTCTTTATTTTTTTTTATTCTATAAACTATGATAGATACTCATATATTATGATAACGTCATGTATACTGTGCTATTATAGTGTATGAAACTGTAAAATGAAATACAAATGGGCTAATTGTATCAGTGCTCATAAATGATTAGAACTCTATGATCAACCACTAGCCAAAATCGATATTTATGGTGAATAACAAAAAGATCAATCCCTGTATTTAAAATTCATAACTACACTTGTACTTTTTTATCCCTGTACAAGTATTCTAAATATTCCTTACCCTCAGTGAGATAAATAAGGGCTATATATATGACTTTTGTACAAGGGTGTTAATACACTCGGTCATTCCTATAATTCTAATTAAGTTTATTAAATCTCTAATAGAGTATATATCTACTATGTGAGCATATATATACACACACACACTCTATTAGAAAATAGTTGTTAAAATTATAAAATATATGCATTCCATTAAATCTTTGAAATTTGTTTGGAGCTTTTGATTTCCCGGAAAACAGAATAGCCCACACTGTGTTTTAAACTCTATCATAACTCAAATAAAATAGATTTAATTATGGATATGTTCAATTTTTTTTTATTTGTTGTCCAATGACGTCCAAGGTTTATTTCAAGACCCATAACATTTGGATCAGATTTGTTTGTATTATAAAATGTACAAGCAGAAAAAATTGACTCATTTCATGCCCATGAGTCCATGACTATACCTATACTTTTTGGTGGTCGACAAAACTTTATTTATCTTTTTCATAAAAGTTGTTTAATTGTCCTCATAATTTGCAAAGAAAATTCAACTTAACAGAATCTTAAATGTATGTGAATTACAAATTGACTGAACAGTGTTGTTTATACAGTAAAATTTGAGATCCCTTGTTATTAACTATTTGTATGACTATACTTTTATTTTCCACTTGGATTTTTTTTATTGGTATTTTTTTTTTTTGTCAAATCTTCTCTTATCAAACGGCAAGACTCAAATTCAAGTTCCCTCATTAAAGAGGGGATACTTCTCTTATTCTACCAAGAGGAGATTCAGTTTTTTGTATGACTATATTTAGATGTGATAGATAACAATATATACAAAAGAAGATATTTTTATTATTTTGTTGTTTGTTCACCTTGGATAAATATTTAATGATATGCAGTAGATAAAAATAAATAAAAACTTAATTATAATTCCACCATTAAAGTAGTTGTCACATTTAAAAATGTAGGTTGAGAGTTGTGACAAAAATGAAATGTTATGGATTGTGTGCAAGAGTAGATGAAAGAATATTAAAATGACACAAAAATGTATTTTAATCAATTGATATAGATAGCCTACTCTATTTCTTTAAAGGAAAATAATTATACAAAAATAGTTAACAAAAAAATTGACAAGAAATCAATAATAAAAGGAATATTACTCCAAAATGATATATCTTGTCATTAATTTAAAATGTGGTTTCATTAATTTAAAGGGTTTTTTAGTTTTAACTCCCCACAAACCATCGTATTTAGCGATCGCCCCCTCCATTCTTCGTATTTGGGTTTTACTCCCCACATTCAAATGATAATTCATTTTTACTCCCTATCAGGGACTAAAAAGAAAATTAAATAATTTACAGATAGGTCCCTCGCAGGGAGTAAAAATGAATTATCCTTTGAATGTGGGGAGTAAAACCCAAATACGAAGAATGGAGGGGGCGATCGCTAAATACGATGGTTTGCGGGGAGTTAAAAATAAAAATCCCTAATTTAAAATGTGGTTGGTTTTCTTTGATCAAAATTAGAGCACAAGATCATTACTATTCTTTATAAAATTATTCACTATTTAATATACAAGATATCATTAAAAAAACTCCACCCTCCCAAAAATGTTTTCCACTATAGGAGACTAGGGGTGCGTTTGGTTGCGCGATTGCGCTGCGATTGCGATTACAGGAAGCTGCGTTTGCAATCGCGCAACCAAACAATTTTGTAATCGCAGTTTTAAACTCAGCGATTGCAGACAAATAGTGCCCAAAAGCTGCGATTTCAAAAAGCTGAGAAAGTGAGCTTCCTGCAGAATCAGGTTTGCAATCGCAGATTCCTGTAGAAGTAGTTTTGCAATCGCGCAACCAAACGCACCCTAGGAGTGACTCCATTGAGGACAATTTGGTTACAAGTAAGCCAAATGAGTAAGCCAAATCGCTCAAACCACAACCGACATCAAAGATGTTAACCCCTTCAAAAAATAGCTTGGATAATAAAAGTTGGTCTTCTAGATTGTGAAAGATAGTAAAAAAAAGTGTGCCAAATATAATTTTGGTAGTTAAATGGTGCCAAATTTTGCATTTATTTTATGTGGATATAAAAATAAATTTAAGAACATTTTAATAATGTGATTTTGACATTTTTAGAATGAATTGAGATGAAAAAAAATGTTAGGGATAATCATACATGTGATTCCTTTTATAACCCTAATGAAATACATTACTTTAAAAAAAAAATGAAGTATATATATATAAGTTCAGAATGAATTTCACACACATTTTAATTTTTTTGTTTAATATATATTATATTAGAAGAAAGTGAGACTATAAAATAAATGTAGGAGTGTCTGCATGTATCAGTCCAAAACACACTTTGAGGAGACAAATAAAATGAAACACACATATTTTCAAACAAATAATGATAGATTTGAAAGCAGCGGAACTAGACTTGTCACAATAACTCAATGTATCAAATTTTGAATAGAATAAAAAACAGAGAATTAGGGTCAATCTTTCTCAATATCTTTTTGTTGAGACACTCGGTAGCATTTGAAACAATAATGTTTTTTAGGTCCCAACTTCACAGGCCCCATCATAGGCTCCATAAGGTGGCAATATGACATTACCTATTATACCATTTATTTGATAACAACCTTAAGATTTATTCCAAGAATCATGGAGTATCACTAATTCTTTATGCATATCTCAATCGAATTATTATTATTTTCTTGAATGAAATCTAAACAAATAATTAAAAAAATGAAAGATAATCAAGGTGATATCCGAAGACCCATCTCTTCTTCTTGTTTTCTCTGCATTTCCTCCTCCTCAATAGTCCACTTGTGGCCATTGTTGCTGCTCACCTCGTAACTCTCTCGGATTTTCTAATCCTGTGAAGTTCGAAAACATTGTTTTGTTCTTTATGGAGTTGGATCTTCCATCAACGCCTACTGAATCAGGTTTTATTTATGTTTTGAATGTCATTTTTCATAGTTGGATTTGTTTTTTATAATGTTACATTTTATATATAGAACATTTTTCGGTTTTTTTAAATCTGTATCGTTTTTGTTATATTCGTAAATGTAACAGTCAACTGCATACGTGTATTGATTTATATTTGTTACATTCATAAATGTAACAATGAATTACAGGTAAATTGAATGGAATGTAAAACATTTAGATATATATATATATATATATATATATATATATATATATATATATATATATATATATATATATATATATATATATATATATATAAATGTAACAGTTTTTATTAAAATGAAATCAATAGTTCATGTAATATTTGTTAAATATAACTCACAGCAAAACAAGTGTTTGATATTTTCCATGAAATGTAAAAATTCGTTTTAAAATTGTTTAAACATTGCATGAAATGTAAAACATTTATGTAATGTAAATGTAACAAAGTAAAAAACATGTAGGAAATGTTTTTACTGCTGTTTGAAGGATTTTAACGAAAAATAATTTAGGTAGTTTTGGTGTAATTTAGGTAAGTTTTGGTGTAACTGAAATAGAAAATTCAATTATTATGTAAAGATTTTAAAATTTAAATTTTGAAATAGGGTGTAACTGAAATTAATATGAAATATTTGTAACCGAATAGAGAAAAAAGGGGGATTTGGGTTAATGTGATATATTTTTAATGAAGGGCATATTCGTATTTTGTCATTTTACACTTTTTCAAAAGTCAACGAACCATTCAAAACCAACCAATAAAATAATGACACCTCATGGGGCTTGTGAACAGGGCTTGTAATTTGAGACCTAGGTATCACCACGGCATTTGAAATCCTCCATTTTTTTTTACTTTCTTGCATATCTCAGATAAAAAAATAAATTCATTCTTTCTTATTACATAATCAACTACAACTAGATTATATTCTTTTTTGGATCAACATTATTAAACTAGCCCTTGAATCTTTCTAAGGGTATGTTCGACTATTAAAATTTTTGAGTGCCCTGTAAATAAAATAACGACATTGATAGAATTTCAGAATAAACAGAAAAATAATACAAGGACTTCTTCCTAAACATTGAAAATTGAGGGAGACTAAAACTTACCATTTAGATTTTAGTGTATCAGTCTATCAGTGAATAATGAAAGCAAAAGACCGCTTAGTGAGAAAAAAAAAGGACAAATCCAAATAACCCCCTGAAAAGTGCCTATTATCTATATAACCCCATAACTTTTTCAAAAGTCAATATAAACCCTATAAACGCCTATAAAATCCAAATGCCCCCTTAGTTAAATTTTTATTGATAGATGATGAATATTATATAAATATTTTATTTAATTAACCCTTGTTAAAATCATAATATACTAAAACTCTCCTATTATATGTTAAAAATACAGAAAATTTTCTGTTATTAATCATTTTATCCCTCAAAATAGGGTTTTATAATCTATGGAGTAAAATCATCATATATATATATATAGTATTTTTAATAAATTGTAGAGGTTTTTAACGTACTGGTGTTTTCAATCAAAGTTATTCAATGAAATATTTGAAATATTTTTAATTTATCAATAACAATTTAGCTCATTAGATTATTTAGATTTACATGTTGGTTTTACCATAGAAAAAATCAAAGGTTAGATGGGCTATTTGGATTTTCTTTAAAAAAAAAAACCAATCACGTGGTTTCCTTGCAAACTTTTCCAGTGCTTTTAGAAATGGAAAAGGAGGATTCGGATTCCAATAAGAAAGGAGGATCTTTCAATATTAGGCACACATTGGACGGGACAGTTCCGCAGATATTTTTATTTTTATAAATCTTTTTTAAATAATGTATTAATTTTTATAAAAAATATATATTTAAAAAAAAAAACTAAGAAAAATGATTCATAGCCCCCATTTCATAGGTTTCATATAAGCCCCATGAGGTGACATTGATGACATTATCCATAATACCCTTTTATACCCTTCTAAGTCATCTACTACTTTAAAAAATCATTCTGGTCTGCTTGTTTATCTCTGGTGATCAATGTCACCACCTCTGGATTCCTCTCGTCGTCCTCTATCATATGAGAGGTTGTTTGACTACCTTTCAAGCCTTCCTCCAGCCTCCACCTCCTCCAACCTCCATCTCCACCGTTTTTTTTTAAAATTCAGATACATTTCAAATGTATCTAACAAACCAATTGCATTAGTTTATGTGGTATTTTTTTCACATGTTTTTGTGATCTGATGTTTTGATGTTGAAGTTTGAATCTATAATGTTATTGTTAATATTTAAAGTCAGTTACATATTCATAATTTTATTGGGCTTATATGCATTAATTTTCTAAAGATAATTACATTCCAAACTAATTTATAGATTTATACACTTTTTATAAATAGTTACATTTATGAATGTAACTGTTTTGTTATATAAATATATTGTAAAAGTTAGTTATATTCACAAATGTAACTATTTTTTGTGTGCAATTGATCGATTTGACTATCGTTTTCAATGTCTGTTGATTCATGTATGACCATTCTTATTGTTTTATATATATATATATTTATTATAATTTTTTCTTGAATTTGGTGTTTCATATTAAATATGGTAGCCTTTAATATGGCTTTTGGTTATAATTTTTTCTTTGAATCCGGTGTTTAACGTTAAACATGTTTTTTGAAAGATTTGATAGAGTTTTGATGTTATATTAGCATACGGTTGTATTACATTTTCAAACTAATATGAACATTTATGCATTATATTTTGTAAGCCAGTTATATATTTGAAATATAACAAATGTTTATATGCTTTAAATAATAAAATTCAGTTAACTGAACTATTTGTGCAATATATTTTAAAACTAAGTTATATGCACGAAATGCAACTGACTTTTTTATATGATCTTAATGTTTTTATCAAAAGTTAGTTACATTCATCAAAAAGTGGATATGATGATTGAAAAATGTGGAATCCGGAGGAGGACTAAAAAGGTAGTCGAACCACTTCTCATATGATAAAGTGCGATGAAAGGAATCCAAATGTGGTGACGCCGTTCGACGATGATGAGTAAGTTGGCTAGAATAATTTTTTAAGGTGGTGGATATGTATTAGAAAAAATGATTAAAAATAGAGGTAGTTCTGTACTTTGATTTTTTGTCCTTTTATAAAGGACAACTAGACATCCAATAAAAATTTGACACCTCATGTAGCATATGAGTAGAGCTTATATAATAGGGCCTATGTAGCAGAGCTAAAAAACTAATACAAGTGTATGCAACACTTAGAAAGTATTTGCGCCGCTGCATAACCATCAAATGTATGGATTATTCGTGGGACAAGTGTAAAAACATTTTTTCAGTTATATTTTACCCTTATATACACAAATACTGTAAAATCTACAGATTTGGATTTGACCCTCCATATTTGGAGGTCACCTTCAAATTTGAAGATCACATCAAAATCACATTTTTCACTTTTACTTTATACGCTAATTATTTTAATTTAATGTATATTTAAATCCGCTAATCATTTTTAAATAAAAGTACTATAATTGGAAAGATTTCATTAAGACATTCAAAATGAGACTAATATTAAATTATTGTAGAATTAATTTTAAATAAATCCTTCTACATTTGATTATTCAATAAATATTTTATTTATTTAATTAAAAAATTAATAATTTAAAAATAATTCCAAAACCATTTAATATTATACTCATTTTAAAGGTCTTAATGAGATCTTTTCAATGGTATAATTTTTTTTATATAAATGGACTAATAATAATAATATTTATTAATGAATTTTCATATAACATTATATAATTTTAAAAATGATAAGAAAAAATGGAGGGTGATGATTGGAGTCTCCAAAAATGAATTTTTTTAGAAAATGGAGGGTCAACCCTGCATATTTGAAGACTTGGATTAGAGATGCTCTGAGGCTTATATGTTCCAACAATAAGAGTAAGAGAGTAAGAGGGACCTATGGTAGCAGTTCAACCACTGTCTAAAGAATAATATATATATAATCACACACATGTATAGTCTTTTTTACTGTCTCAGCATGTTTGAATTTTTTTTATAAATAATTTACATAGTAAACTATATGACCCTGTTTGGATACATAATATAATTTCTTCTTGAGTATATATTTATCCGAGCATAAGTGAGTATAAATAAGGATAAAGTGATTTTGTGTTTGGTTGTGTTTTGAATTATTCTCGTTGAGAATCATAAGAATAAATGTTTTGTTGTTTGAGTAAAATGTGAATAAAGTATGAATAAAGATTTAAAAAATGTAATAATAGTTGATTTGACAGGTGATTTATAAGAGGTGATGATAGTTGATTTGACAATGGGTTCACGTATTATTTGGATGGAATAACCTATGATAACTTTTATTCAAGGGATTGATTTGAATCTATATACCATTTTATACCAGTTTATTCTGGCACGCTTTATATGGGTTTATCCAAGCTTACCAAACACAAAAAAAAATTATTCGGGGTTATCCGAAGCTTATCTGATATCCAAACAGAGGCAGCTTTACACAAAATATAATACATGCATGGGAGAGGGTCCAATGTTACCGTTTTCACTTTTGTTATTTTATGAGTAACATAAACATAACAACAAGATTACAATAGTAAAAATATAACCAAGATAGTTAGGCTACCACTATCACGGCTGTGGGGAGCGACGGTTAACACCCTATCAACTATTATCCTAGCACCACTCTGCTCTTGGAACATCTTACAACATTTTTTTAATATCTACTATGTATTCTCGATTCTCTTATCTGTAGAGATTTGTAATCACGCTTTTGTAATAAAAATGACGGTGATAAGAGTCTACCATTTTTAAAAAAGATAGTCAAACTAGTAAGATAAGACCAATCATGCTACTCATGTTGGTCCGGCCAATCTTGTTGGGTCAAACTGGCGGATTAAGCCGGCTAGGTTGGTGAGGCTGGAAAATCACTGCACAAATTTGAATCACTAGTTGATGCTTGGACCAGTTTAAATTTATAAACGTGAGTGTCCCATCAGTGTAAACGAGACCACTGAAACATGTCATTATACATAGTCGAATTAATTGAATATACTTATTTCATTGCACTTTATTTTTATGTATATCCGTATAAAAATATTGCGTGCCGAAATGATAACCAAAAATTTGTTGAGTGTATCCTCACCTAAAAGGATTTTTTAAAAATTTGGAAGCAACAGAAAAGAGAACCGTGTGGAAAAGATATGAAGATAATGACAGAATTAAAAATAATGACTTTTGCAGGGACTTCTGATTAAAAGAAATGAGGGATACTTTTACGCAATGCGTTAAAAAAATTGAGTGTTATCATTCAAATTACAATATCTCCTTAATGATATCTCGTTAAATTTTTTTTATATTTACTAATAATATGTTTATTCAACTCAAAATATATTGATATACACATTTTATTAAAACATATATCTCATCAGGTGATATTTATTATTTTTTAAAAATGAAAACATACGTGGTATAAGTTTTGATTGATAAAAATGATCGAGTCTAACAATTTTTTTTAAAATTATTAAATTTTTTAATTAAAATATATATCCCATTAGTATAAGTATATGTTCTAAAGATTTTTTATCAACGCATATAAAATTATGATTGAGGTTAAATAAAAAACTATATGTAAGAGGGCTCTTTTCAAAATATGAACGATATGAGGGACCTAATTAAAAAGAAAACCTTTAAGAAAACTACATGAGGGACCTAATGTTAAAATAAAATTAAAAAAAAAAAACTTTTTTAAAGAACAGCACATCTTCCACTGAATCCGTTCTGACCTCCTCCAAGTTCACTCAATGCCTCACTTCCATTGACGGTTGCTTAAACCGTCTCCTGTCGGTCTTGAAACCATTAAATGTGTCATCTTGAAGTCTTATGAGTAGTTAAAGACCGACCATTGCCTTTTCAGTGGTGCTTTGATGCGTATCTGTTGTTATTTGCTTCTAAGACCCAAAAAGAATGTATTTTGAGTGAATTTTGGGGGAGATATGGGGTTGGGTTTTGATGGGTTTTTGAGGTTGGTCTGTTTTGATTGAAGGTTTTATTTCTTTGGGTGTTTCTTTTTTTGTGGATTAATGGAGCCTCCGAAGGGTTTTTGGGCCACCCTTTGGAGCTTCCTCTGCTTCTTGCCATTCTTCATTGGTCTTCTGCTTCTGGGCATCATCAAAGGTTTAAATTTTACCTGATATTTTTTCTTTTGTAGAAATGTTTGTAATGAAATGAAAGAGTTTAATTTGAAAGAAAGATTGGGTTCAGCTTTTTTAGATTTTTTTATGTTTCACTTTTGTATAATTGTTTTTGGTGTAGTACATTGAGGATCTGTTCTAGTTGTTTCTTATTGGGACTGCAATTATTTTTTTTACCATTTGTTAATCCCATTATAATAATTTGTTGATTAGATTTTAATCTGATGTTTGTAATGCTGTATTTTGATGTGATCTTGTAATATCTAACCAATAATGGGTCACTTTCATTTTATGTAGGGTACTGAATATTACTGCTAGAAAGATGAACTTTTTATATATTTATGTATCTCCATTAGCAATGTCATAATTCAGCCAACCGGGAAAAAGTCCTGATTGAATGATGGTTGATAATCTATGCAGGATTGCAAAATCTTATATTATATTTCTTTTACATCACTATTAGCTTAATTTCTATCATGTAATATGGATCATGACTTCTAATGTTTTTGTTATTCTGATGAAATTCATAACTTTGATGTTTTTTGAAGCAGAGGTAGAAATTTGCTAACCGATTTTCATAACTTTGATGTTATATAATAGATTGTTGAATCTTCATTTAGTTGTTTGTGCTTGTTCCTAGGTTCCCTTGTTTTCCCATTTGTATGTCTGATAATTACAGTTGGGAATACTGCTGTTATTCTTGGTCTCTGGCCAGCACACGTGGTCTGGACAAATTATTCCATAGCAAGGTATTATATTTGTCCCTTATTTACATTCACGCTTTGTATATAATTGTAACTTCTGATACATTGTCATTTGCTGTCATTGATTTTTCCAAAGGCAGAGCCAAACAAATAGGACCAGTTTTGAAGGTCACATTGTGTATTGGAATTACATGTGTCTTAATATTGTGGCCTTTAGTTGGAATTATTGGGAGTATTCTAGCAGGTGTGGGATATGGTTTTTTTGCTCCGTTGGTCGCCACCTTTGATGCTGTTCGTGAAGGAAAGGATGAAAAATTTATCCATTGTATCTGGGTAGTATTTAAATTCTGGTTGTTTTTTTTACTGCATAGTCAGACATTTTAAATCATTTGTATCTATGAAGAGATTTTTTCTAAAAATGTAGGATGGAACTTGGAGCACTATGAAAGGAAGCTTTACAGTCGTGAGAGACTTCACGGATACTTGCTTCCATTCCTACTTTTCTGTTATGGACGATCTCCGTCTTCAAGCACCGCCAACTAGGGAACCACATGAAATCAGGTTTGCCCAGCTTGTTTGCTTCAATTGCATGGTTGTGGTTAACCGACATTAGGAAATACCGGATGCTCTGATAAAAAAAAAATCAATCGAGGGAGGTCCACAAATGCATGCTGGTTTTGTCCTGAATGCACATTAATATTTTTTTGGAGTTCATGTTATATTATGGATGAAACGCATGCGTATTGTGATGAATTCATGATCATGTGTATGCCTTTAGTGAAAATTTTAACAAGCTTTTGAATTAAATGCAAGTTATATAGGCTTATCCACCCAGGATTTCTTGTTTCCAACTTTGTTGAGTATTTAATTATATGTTTTATGATTACTATTCCTGGTGCACTTTTTTTTTAGGGAACGGTAGGCATTCAGTCTTAATTTCATTACTAAGGGTGTGTTTGGTTGCACGATTGCAAAATTGATTCTGCAGGAATCTGCGATTGTAAAACTGATTTCGCAGGAAGCTCACTTTCTCAGCTTTTTGAAACCACAGCTTTTGAACACTATTTGTTGGCCATCGCTGAGTTTAAAACTGCGATTGTAAAACTGTTTGATTGCACGATTGCAAACGCAGTTTCTTGCAATCGCAAACGCTGTGCAATCGCGCAACCAAACGCACCCTAAAAGAAAGGCAATGCCGAAAACATACAAAAGTGAAATAAGAGAAAATCAGGTAAACTAACGAGGGTCAGATGATCGGTAAAGAGATGTCTACCGGGAAACTTGGCCCTGACCCAGACACTCCTATGTCTCAACACAGATCCTTTCCCCGGAGAAGGATACCTTGCTTGCACCCGCACAGTTCATACCCCAATCCATAATGAGACAGCCATATTCCAGATATTTTCAAAATAAACCTTAGTACCCCAAAAGACCAAGTGATTGCGTGAAATCCAAAGGCCCAGGAAACCGCAGGGACGAACGTTTGCAACACCTTAGCCCGTGCATTATACTTGCTAAATTTTTTTTATGAATGCAGTTATTTATTCTGATGAAACAAATGAGGAGGAATGATTTCTAAGTGACACTGGCCATTATATACTTACTTTATTGTTATGACATTCTTGTCTCAGTTTAGTCACTATATGCTAAAAACAACATATGCACATATATATGTAGAAGCCAAAGCCAAAAGTGGGCCAATGTAATTTTTTAAATAATGTAATCCAAGCTCTGAAATTTTGGAGTGCATGAAAATCTTACAAAGAAAATAATTTTCTGTATGAGTATTAAGACCATGTAGCATAGGCAAGATCCTTGTGTTTGACAACAGAAGCTCAGATTCTGACTTGGTAATGACTCCTTTCGATGAAGAATGATATTCTGAGGTTGAATATCTATGAAACATATATAGGAAACAACATGCTTTATCTCAATAATATCTTAGTTATAAACAGGTCTCCACATGAAGGCAGCATTTAGAAAGAAGTTTGGATTGCTTTTGGATTCCGCTTTGCAGGAATAATACTTATTTCTAACTCATTTCCAAATGCCTCTAGTGGGTTCTAGCTTTTGATGGAAGGGAAAAACGGCATTTAGTTTAAAAAAATACAAATTTTTTTTTCCGATAATCTAGCCAAAGTGTGCTTTCTAGAAAGTCGTTTCAAAAGCTTCTTTAAGTGACAAGATATTTTTCAAACTCTTTTCCAAGCACACCCTAAAGATGCAATAGTCGCATGATCTGCTCATCAACTTCCTATATATATTAAAGAAGTCATTGTCCTGTAGAATTCTTCTCTATACTACCTTTGCAACGTAGTAATCTCCATTTATTTGTGTTAATTTTATTTTACTTTATATTGCAAGTCTGTTGAAGATTTTACCAATGTAGTTACATTAATGCCTTGCAGGCTGCTACATCTTCCCGGTGCTTTTTTAGTTGGTATACTTGGTGTCATCGTTGACGTGCCTGTTATTACTATGGTTGCTCTGTATAAAAGCCCATACATGCTTTTCAAGGGATGGCATCGGTTGTTCCATGATCTTATAGGTCGAGAAGGACCATTTTTGGAGACTGCATGTGTGCCATTTGCCGGTCTTGCCATTCTCCTCTGGCCATCTGCGGTAATAGGAGCAGTATTAGCATCCATCTTATCCAGTTTTTTCTTGGGCTCCTATGCAGCTAATGTTTCATATCAGGTTTGGCTTTATTCGTCTGCTTGGTTTTTGTGTGAGAAGGGAATTTCTTTAGTCTTTTTTTCACCCCAACTGATTATATTTGTTTGCTTAAAAAAAAAACTAATAGTGAAATGCAATGTATGTTGATTTACTTGCTTTTTCCATCTTTTGTTGGCAACAAATCGACTTTTACTCATGGGTGACATTATCAGCTATGGCCCCCCTTTTGGCCAAGCATACTACAATGTAGGGTATAGTAATACCTATGAACTTAATTCACTTTAATCTTTGGAAACTTAATTAGTCTTGCTATACCACTTTTATTGTAGTATAATATGTTTCCATACCAATTCTACTCCCAAGTAAAGTGATAATATAATAGAGAAGGGAGAAGTGATTGATGCACCCATTTACATCATTTATACCTTTTGTGAAAAAATGGTATAAATTATGATCCATCTTTTAAGTGAACTAGTTGAATCATTGTTTGTAGGATCGAAAATGTTCTAATAACAAAATTGTTCATCTGTTCATATTAGAATACCATTTCAGCTTATACCTATAGCATGATAATACCAATCAATATACCACTGCTAAAGGAGACCTAAATGATTTGAATATATTGTCAACATAATTTCTAGAACATTTATGCCTAGTTTTAACTAATTCTATTGATATATTTATATTATCTTTTGGATGTCAGGAGTCCTCTGTTAGCATGGGTTTGTCCTATATCATCGCTTCGTTGTCCATGTACGACGAGTACAGTAACGACATTCTTGACATGCCAGAAGGGTCATGCTTTCCTAGGTGATTCTATGCTCTTCATATATTCTTGGGCTTGAATATTATATAAGTTGTCTGTAGAAGTCTGGTAACTCATTCTTCAAGATCTGCAGGCCTCAGTATCGAAAGAAGGCACCCTTGCGCTCTACCTCACTCTCCAGTCATACCTCTTTTCAACGCGAGAAACAAGATGGAAAAGCACCTATTTCTCGCAATGTCTCTCTTAAGAATGCTATTAATGAATTGAAACCAATTAAGGTAAAATATTCTGTATGAATGAACTAATAATTTTTTACTAAGTTATATGGCATGACTGATGCATTGCTTTGATATAGTTACTTGAACAACTATTTGTCGAGTGCAAACACTATGGGGAGAGTTTGATCACTGAAGGAATGATAACAGTCACTGATATAAGTGAATGCAAATCAGGCAAAGTTGGTGGCGGAGTAATAAGTACAGGTTTACCAGCGTATGCAATACTTCAGGCACTTCTTCGCTCCATCAATTCTAACTCAGATGGTCTGCTGTTAAGTGAGTTGAATGATACTTTGGTTTTGATCAATTATGTTGTTGATACTTTTTTTTTGGTTTATCTGATTCACTAAGAACTTCACTTTCACAAATGTAGTTGACAATACAGAGATAACAAGCATGAATAGACCTAGAGATGTAGTCTTCGACTGGTTCTTTGACCCGATATTGATCATAAAGGAGCAGATTAAAGCTGAAAATTTTTCGGAGGCTGAACAGAACTACTTGAGTAAGTTAGTTTTGTTGATTGGTGACCCGATTCGATTGAAGAGTCTGAATGGTGGGATGAACTTTGAAAACGAGCGCAGACGAGCTGAGATCGATGCATTCGCTCGAAGGTTAGTGTTCAGAAAGATATTTCAAATTTTTTTTTATTCATTCATCATTTTATTCACCAAATGTCTTTAAGCATGTCAATATACCTTAACATCCATATCTTATCCTAAACTATTCGGATTTGGAGCAGATGCGGATGTTTCGAATAACTGACATGTCTAAATATAGGCACTAGTCTGGTGATCAGGTAACATATTAAAGAGATGGGAGAATCAAGATTTCAGAGTTCTCTTCTCCTTTTGTTGATCATACCAAGAAAATACAATAGTTATTTAACTTTTTAAGGTTATGATTAATCATGTATGATAATTTAATTTGAAAATTATATGATGCAAATAAAATTTTACAATTTGTCATTTTCTATTTTTGGACGTATCCGCACTTCACATGTTCGAATATCGGATAATTTTTGAGTTTCCAAAGATGATTTCGAAGCAAATATAGATATTTTGTAGACAATTGACAGGCTAAGTGTATTGTTCTGTAAAGGTTGCAAGGAATCACCAAGTCTGTATCAAGATATCCAACATACAGGCGCCGGTTCGAAAGCATGGTCAATTCTCTGAGGGAGCATCTCGAGACAAAGATCAATGGAAGTCAATCAGTGAACGGTTCGAAGTCGATCAGGAGGTCGAGGAGCGGACTCGGACGGATGTTTAGCCAGAAGTCATTTGGCAGCAGAACCAGTAAACATGGAGGCGATCAGGAAGCGCAGGCGAACACCGTGACTGCCCCAGATATTCCATGATTAGTTTATTGCTGATCCATTGTTTTTCCATTGATTGTTCTACAGATCTTACATGGAAGGATATAGTCATATTTAGGTTTTACATGTTATTTTAATTCTGATGTGCTGAGAAGTTATGTGTGGTTTTGTGTTGTGTATATGTTGTTTGATTCATGGAATCCAAATTGTGTTGTATTTGTGTTCCCTTTATCATATGTTATATTGATAAAATTATCTATTTCTAGAATATGTATAAATCCCAGAATAATTTATATCTCTACCCAAATGGGTACTTATGATATAACAATTGTTAACCACAGGAATAGAGTTTAGCAAGACTACTTTATTAAGAAACAACACATTTTAGAACTGATTTTAAAACTCCAATTTATTCTTTGAAAAACCTAATTTTTTTCTTCTTAAAAAAATCGTCTTTTAATATTCAAGACTGTTAAAATTGAAGGCCTCTTGAGAAATATAAGTTTTTTTTAAATTTCGATAGCATTTGTAAATGGTTTGCAGACAGATTTTGAAGATTCTATTTTTTCAAAAATCATACTTAATTTAAAGCCAATTTCAAAGAACTTTTAATTATAACAAATTTGTGTCAAAAATTTATTAAAAATACGCTTTCTGAAAAGTTAATTTTAAAAACTGTTCCAAGTAAAATTTATTTTTTAAACTTGTTTTGAAATGTTATCCTTGTGTACAAATGAGAGATCCAATCAAATTCTTCTTTTGCCAAATCATACTTAACCCAGAAATATTTACGAACTCTCCAAGTAGTCTCAATTTTTTATAGAAAGATTAAAAAACAGTTTTTAAGCTTTTCCGAAATCCAACAAAAGTATACTTCCTGATAATCTAATTTAAAAATTACTTTAAATGAAAAACTCTTTTTCTAGCCAGTTTTCAAACTATAAATATAGATTTTCCAGAAGAAAAAAAAAAGTTCCAAACACTACCTTGAACTGCTTCATTTTCCATAAAAAAAAATTGATCACAACAAGCCCCTACTAAACATGTTCAACTTCAACAGATGATCTTCCAACAGTCTGTAAGGTTTTGCTTCAAAGTTCATCACAACTGGTGAGTTCATGATCAACTCCACCACCACATCTAAACCAAGTAAAAATAACAATTGGGACTTCTATATGAAACACACCTACTTCAGAAAATACAAAGGCTCTTCTTCTTTCCAACATCCAAAGAAGAAGATGATCAACCATAGAAAATGTTGGTGCCTGTCTATTTCTTCTTTGAGTCTTTGAGCTGTCCCCTCTTACGGATGCCGAGGCTAAATCGTAGTCGCCATGCATCGATGATAAAGTCCGGTATAATGGAAGCGATGCACCACACGAGGGAATGTGGCCAGTATGGAGTGCACCGTGGTTCGTAGCCTATGGAATGCAGGGCTGATCGAGCATAGGTGTCTGGTGATGGCACAAAGAAGGATGATCTCCTGATCGATGCCATCTTAGTTGCCACGTACAGTGGGACCTGCATAAGAATTCATATTTTGTCAATTTTAAGGAAAGAATAAGTTTAAACCTGCAAAAAAACATGTTTCTTCAACAAGGATAAAGTCTTGATAAGGTGGAATAAACTTTGATAACTATTCTTGGAGGAAGCATGTAAAGTTTATTCCAGCTTATCCATCTAAAAATACAACCATATTCTACTAAGACGAACACAAAAAACAAAGATGTATGATGTATCCAAAGTCAGAAAGGAATAACAACCGAACATAAAATCATTTAATTTTCCCCTATCCCCGTATAACATTTTATGCATAGATAAGTTATCCGTGAATAAAATAGTGGGGCAATAGAATAATTAAAAGAAATACAGATCTATTCTCATCTTGGGTGAATCATGAACAGAAGTCATATATAAGGATTTTTTTAATTACTAAATTCTTTAATAGAAAACGGGAATAATGATGAATTTGTTTTGCTTCTAAACTTTTTCTCAAGTTATCTTAAATTTCAAAGTATCTACGACATTCTCTGATTAAAATTCATATCTATCAATATTGTTCATGAAGACAAATACTCAGGGTTCCAAAAATTCTTAATAAGGATGCAACTTTGTAATTTTCTTCTATCTTTTGAAGCAAAAACTTGGTAATTTTTTCATTTGTTTTAATTTCTTGACTATTTTGAGTTTTTGACGATGCTTTTCCTAAGTTCTTCCTGAATTGTTCTATAAGCACAACTTCTTCATCAGACATGAAAGAGCTTTTCACCATGACTGTCACATCGTCATATAGCAGCTCACTAATTTCAAGTTAAGACGAAGGCCACCACCCAACCCCAACCTTTGGCAGTCAGGACTCAAATTCAGGACTTTATTCTGTTAGCCTGAGCACTTTACCACTACTCCAAGGCTCCAAGCAATGACTCGTAATAAAGCTAAGCTAAGGTTTTTTTTAAAACAATCATAGTAGTAGCAGCAGCAGCAGTAGCCAGAGTAATAGTATTCTAACAAAAAGCTAAGATATGAAGAATAGGTTATGGCGAATATGAGATTTGTTACTGATGAACAGATGGAGATGAGTGTGGTCAATTCTAGTCATACCAAGTCTATAATGACATGGTACAAGCATTCTAACAAAAAATTTCTTAGATAAAAAATTGGCCCATGTCACCATCTCACTGTGCCAATAGATATAAAAGCATAGACATGTTGATTAAACTCTTATATTGGATGGTACAGAGTGCTCTATCGTACTACTCTTTATCAACTCTGCATTTCTAAACCAGGCTCTGGTTAGAACATATGCTTATGAAAGCTTTTCAGTCTTCCAAAACACTAGGTCCACATATAGACAGGTTGATTCAAAATATAGCCAAAAAGTTCATGCTTATTTGATGCAAGGTTTCTTGCCTGATGCATTATTATATCATGCGTGTTTGATGTTCATTATTTATGATTCTCATCTGACACAAACTGTAAGGTTAAAAGGTATAAAAACTGAGGTTAAGTGTGGAAATGTCTTTTGTAAGGGATCAAATAAGGGATATCAAGGAGGCCCTAAATTTATCAGAATTAATGGTCCAAGAAGTAAAACTCTACATCTCTTTCAATCTTCAGAGAAGTATAAAATATAGAGCTGGAATTCATCATGTATGTTAAACTGCACAATTGAAAGGGAGAACAAAATTCAAAATGTTCACTACTGGAGGAATCCTCTGATTCCAACACTTGTCTCTCCTATCATGAAAATCGACTACTTTTCCAAAATTTGACCAAAAGTACAGGCATGTATTAAGAACGATTTGATGTATCTTAACTTCTTCTAAATTTAGTAATCAGACTCATTGAACACCTTGCCATTCAAGACTTCCTATGGCATGCAGTTGACTAATTTGATAAAATACGTGATTTATGGACCAATAACAAACTTCAATTGTAAACATCAGAAATGGATGCGACTAACACCATGGAGAAGCCAACAGACAGCTAAATGATTGACAAGTCTTTTGGTACTTTTTCTGCACAATTATTGCCTTCACATAAAGAGAAATCCGCATCTTTGGAAATACTTAGTTGCTGAACAATTTGTTAATTGCTGCAGATCCCCAAAATAACTATCGATATAATAAAAATTATCCTAATTCTATCAGTCTCTTCAACATTAGGGATCATTTTTCAAAATGAAACAATTAAAAAACAATCCACCTTCTTAATAAAGCCCCATTTGCAAACAGCAGCGGGACCCTCAACTCATTGTCCATACCTTCAAACCAGGTTTCTGCTTGCAACACTTGAGGCATGATGGGCTTCTAGATATTAAAAAAATGGACATAATGCTTCTACACTTTTAAACTAGAAAGACTTATTAGGCGTCCATGTTTTTTAAGTACATCAGATTCATGACAGACTACTGAAAGATCCTTGAGATATTCAATAATCACACAATCCAATACCTCCTTTTTTTCGTTGTGTGTGAATGATAATATAGCAATAAAGTACATAATCATGACATTATGCAACTTAAAAGTGTTTTCACCAATCACGAGGTTATACTCTGACACATGAGTTTTCTATGAAATTAAAAGCATAAATAAATATGAATCTTTGAGCCCCGTTAAAGCTTTTAAATTCAAGACATTATGCGAATCCAAACCACTAAAACAATTAAAATAATGGCCTACAAATGGAACTTATGCATAGGTAGGATTAAAATTGGATTTGAAACAATTGGAATTTATGGAATTTTTTAATTAAAAAAAAAGGATTTGAAACACTAGGGAAACCTTGTAATGCTATATTGATTTTACAGAAAAAGAAAAAAAACAAGTTTGTAATTATCTTCATCTTCGTAAGAACTACTCATCGTTGTTGCACTGTACACAATTATAACACTCCTGCAATAAGTAGATTTGACACTCTTTATAGCCCATTTCATACAGAACATCAAATTAAAGAGAGTTTATGACTAAAAGATATGCTAACTCCAGAGGGCATACACATGGATGAGACGGTCAGAGAAGCTAAAATCACTATCCAAACAACAAAGAAAGGAGATTATTAATTCAAGGTAAAGAATGACAAACCTGACACTGCACATCAATCCCACTCTTCTTGTATTCAACATGAATGCTTCTCGAGAACTGATCAATGTATCTGAAAAAAGGACAGACACCCCTTTAAATAATATTTTACAATAAGATTAACACTTTCGTTTCACCAATTCCCTCTAAAAGCCTCTTCCCTATATCCTACAACCAAAGTGAGGAAAAAATGTAGTGCAAATGCATCTATTGTAAAAATCAGGCAAATTTGTCAATCATAATCTGATATCAGCATATTAAAGGCCCACCAACCCAAATGACTTTGTTGCTAGTCATGGTCGTGTAGGTGCCAGGAACCATAACACGGTATTCCATGACCCAATACTTAATGGTGATGGTAAATTTTTCACAAGCCACTTTTTTTTTTTGTATTAAGACTTCAATTACAGGACTAAAACCAAAGAGCCCAATAAATGTTGCAAATGAATCAAATAAGGAGAACCAGGTTTTTCAAATACACTTCAGCAAATAAATTAGGGAAGAATAGGCTTACTCCTAAAAAACATGTTTGTTTAGCATGAATAGATTATCTGATAACTATACTTCAAGGAGGCATGTATAGTTCACTTCTACTTATCCATCCAAAACTATCATCCTATCTAAGTTCCTAACAAGACAAACACAAAAGACCAAAAACCAGCAAAGCAATAACATGCAAACAGAAAACCATCTAACGCTTCTCTATTTCATGTCCAAATAAGCTATCCTCAAACCCATGTCAAAACAAGTGTTTCAAAGACTACATATTGAGTTTCATATGTACATCAATAGATGATAATCTAGCAATTCAAAATTAACCCATCTCATAAAAACCAATCAAATCTCACACAAGGCCAAAGAACAAAGAAAAGAAGTAGAAACTCACGCTTTGGTCGCGGCGTAGACGGCGTAAAGTGGATCGGACGGTATAACAATCGCCGCACCGGATCCGACGTTCACGATCGCCCCCTTCTTCCTCTCCAGCATCCCCGGTATCACCGCCTGCGTCACCTTTGTTGTCGCCTCCACATTCACCCTAATCAGATTCTTCAAAAGCTCCTCATCCACCTCATGAAAGAACCTCGCGTAAGGATACGACACCCCCGCATTGTTCACGAGCAACCCGACATCAATCCCCTCGATCGCCTCCCGAATCCGCCGGACCCCCTCGGAGAGGTCCCCGGAGAGGTCGGCGACGACGGTCTTGATCTGGGTCTTGCCGTATTTGGCCTTGATTTCATCGGAGACCGCGGCGAGCTTGTCGGGGCTGCGGCCGACGAGGACCAAGTTGAGGCCTTTGCGGGCGAGCTGGAAAGCGAAGGCCTTTCCGATGCCGTCGGTGGGGCCGGTGACGAGGGCCCAGGAGCCGTACCTTCGGAGGTTCTTTGGGGGTCTGAGGAAGGTCACGTAGACCCATTGGAGGAGGGAGAAAGTGAACTTGGAGAGGGAGAGGAGGCCGATGAGGCCGAGGAGGAGGACCCATGTGGGTTGCTGTTTGAGGTCCTCTGCGTAGTGACAAATCTCCATTTTTTTTTAGGATTCTAAGATCTGGGTCTTCACAGGTGAGTGGTTTTTGAGGATTCTAAGATCTGGGTTTGGATCGAATAGGGGGGGGGGGGGGGGGGGGGGCGTCTTCACATGGGTTTGAATCAAAAAGTTTTTTTTTTTTTTTTTAAATATGATTGTTTGATTGATTAGCTTTGGTGTGTTTGAGAAGAGAACATGAGTATGGGTTTTACCAAAAAGAGGAAAAAGATGAGGAAGTTGGATTTTGGAAGGGAGGGAGTATATGAAGGGGGGTTGGTGGGGTCAGACATTGAAGAGGGGTAGGAGAGTGTTGGTGAGCATCTTTGAATGATGTGGTGGGTTGGGAGTTGTGTGGTGGTGGTGAAAATGGGTTGGTTGAAGAGGATGAGCTGAAAACATTGGAAGTTGTTCTTCATGGATCAAGAGTGAATATTAGTGATTACTAACATGGGACGCACAAGTTTGATTCCTCAGTTTTTATCGATCCATAATTAAAATCTAATAATTGATATAAATAATCACAACATCTATAAACATGTGAAGTGCTGCGTGTTAGTTTTTTTTGTTAAGTCTGACAATAGCTAATGTGATCATGCATTTTACATACATATTTTTGAAAGCTCGTTAGTCATTCAACAAATAAAAATAAAATATATTCATTGATTTGAATGGATTTACTTTTAAAAAAATGCATGTTTTCATTCGCTAAAAAAACAGACTGCATGTAATAATCTAACAATTTTCTTTTATTCATGAGACGCCCCACCTCATTAACAAACGGACCCTAAATTAACTTCAGAGTAGCCTGAATATTCAACTGGTCAAACTACAAGTGTTAGTTAATCCTGTTTTGATTCATATTTCTCATTAAGTCTGCCAATTATCCCAAACAAATCTACATTCCATTCATCCTCCTCTTATCTAAAAAAATTAAAAATTTATATGAATTTTTTAATTCAGATACAATATATTATATCCAAATAGATTCAGATATTGTGCTGTATGCTAAAAAAATCTATATTCAATATATGAACAATATTACATTATAATCCATTATTAAAAATAATCTTATTTTATACTTATAAAAATATTATAAATATGATTTTTGAAGAACATGTATAAAATATTAAACGGTCTAAATGCATCATCTTTAAGAAGTTTTTTTTGGTGAGTAATTATTTATTTATTTATTTTGCCCACCTGCTACAATTAATTGTAAAGTCCTTTTGGCATATAAGAACAGCTGCTGATCAATAGTTGCGTTGTTGTTTTCTATTCTGTTTTTTGGTGAATTGAATGGCTCATATTTATTTATGCTTGGAGAAGTTGATACTGCTGACCTATCTTAATCGTCTAT
Source organism: Acorus calamus (assembly GCA_030737845.1). Lineage (NCBI taxonomy): Eukaryota > Viridiplantae > Streptophyta > Magnoliopsida > Acorales > Acoraceae > Acorus > Acorus calamus. The sequence continues at coordinate 25,405,388 of CM060861.1, forward strand.
CAAATAATGATGGACTCTTGCAACTGTTAATCAATTATTCTGTTTATTTTAGGGTTTCATTGATGAGTGTTTTTTATTTTCTGTTACAAGAATCCTAATATACTCTCCTAAATCCTAATAGTGGGTTAAACAGATCATACAAAGTACTAATTTAAGAGCTGAGCCAATACTGGCCAGACAACTACAATGGGGAGCAAATTAAATGCTCAATTTATACTTTATAAATTCAATAGGAATGGCTCAATTAACATTTTACTTGTAGATGAAGAAAAAAGAAGTGTGTTTTGTGATCAATGAATCAAATAGAAAAAAAGAAACCAATCATAATTTTAAACGATGGGATGAACTAATATATTTGAACAGGTCTTATCAAAGTTGTTTCATTTTGTAGTTGACCAACATAAAAGAGAGACAGCTATTTGAGATTTATGAATTCAGTTCCAAAAATGTTTGTAATTGAAATAACAAACTATGATTGAAAGGGATTCATTCACATTCTCATTTTGTTAAAACACTATATCAATGTGTTGCTTCCTACACTTTCCACATAAAATTTCTCTTTCTACGGGGTTTACCAGAACTTGAATTATGAGAAAGAGAAATATTCATTATGGACCAGAGTTACCAAACTGGATCTGAGTCTTGATAGATCATCTTTTAAAAGTTTTGTCCACCTCTGTCAATTTTAGTTGTAAATTCCATTGGTGTTATAACATGCATGGTAGGGTTGCAACCAGCACCCACATAGCTGTTGATCAATGATTGTGCTCTCGCTTTTGATTTTCCTGAAGCAATTATTAGGAGGCTGTTCTGTACGTTGTTTGGTGTCCTTGGAAAACTGTTGATACTGCTCATCTACTCCTATTAATTATCAGTTCTTCCTCTCTTATTTTCAGGTGTATGGTTGAGGAGATATAACTGTCCTGATATTGGGTTCAACTGCCCATTTATAAGGGCCTACAAATATTGACTTCTTCTTGAGTGGGTGCTTTATATGATAAAATTAATTTGCATTGCTGGCATTTTCAGGTGATCCGAACTTTGGGGACAAGGCAGGCTCCGGGGATACAAACTTTTTCAGATATTCAAAACATACTCATTCAAATAAATTTAGTGTGTGTAATGCACACAGTTATTTTTTTCAACATCAATTCCAATTATATATGGGTTGATAGAAAATCACACAAATACATAATCACCTTAACAAGACATGCTTCTATTGAATTTTTTCAATTTTCTATAAATACATTCATACAATTCATTAGAAGACGTATATATATATTTTTTAAAAGTATGTATCTTATAAATAAAGTATATCATTTTTTAATAATTTAAAACAGGTGTAGACTGGATTTTGGGCTGAAAAAAAGTTGTATGTGACATTATTCATAAATTTAAGTCGTGGAAGTTTAAGCAATGGCAAAAAAAAAAGGCCCAGGCCCTGTCCACCGGCCCAGGCCTGAATGGGCTTCCCGGGCTTCAGGCCCACAGAAGGGTGTGTGGGCCATATTTTTAACATGTCATTTTTTTATTTTAATTTTAATTTTAAGTTGTTTATTTGTATATAAATGTTAAAATAACACAATTGAAAGTATAATGTTGAGAAAAAAACATTTACATTTATTAAATTTTTAAAAATAAAATATAAAATGAATTAATTACTTAAAAAATTAAATCATTACATGTACTTAACTAGGTAGGAACCTAAAAAATGTTAATAATTTTCATAATTCAACCACATTAAAATGAAAATTACATAAAATTAAATGTGACTCATTCATTGTATTGCCTTTCATGAGCCTACGGGAATCCTTCACAGAACAATTATAAATAACAATGTGTAATTTTTTTTTGTTTTGGATTTATATTTGTTTTTTAGGTGTGACCAATCATCACAAAAATTTATGTAATATCTCTCTGAACCCTTCACAGAATTTAATGCCTTTCTGCGGTTACTGTAACCGATGGAGATGGGGGTGGTTTCTCAACAACTTCCCACTCTTTCTTTTCCTTTTTTTATATTATTGAATATGTAAATATGTACGTTAAATATATGAATCAGGTCAATTCAATCCATTAGAGGTTCACATATAATTGTTATTTTTTTTCTTTTTTGGTACAGAGAGGCCCGGACAGGGTGACACACCAGTCTGAAATACATAACTAGGCCTCAACATGACCACTTAACAAGAGTGGGCAAGACCAACTAACAACCTGCCAACTAGGCTACGGTACCAATTATTTCCACCATGCGACAAGCAAGGATTGAACATAAGAGACCCCAAAAGGGTGGCGTCCATCACTGGGCCAATGCCAGCTGTGACAAGATATAATTGTCAAATTGAGACACATTTGTTAGATATTTTAGTTGGAAATATATTTTTAGGAGAAGAAATATGTTTGTTAAAAGATGAGATGCCTTTGATATAGGATGGTGTGTTTGAAATATGTTTGTTAGGATAGACACACACACATATATGCACGCACACATATACACACACATATACATACTTACATTATCTATACATACATACATGTATATATATACATATATATAGAGAGAGAGAGGTGATATGGTGCGGACATCATACCTCCTTTTAATATGTGGTTACCTTGTAATCACCGTACAATTGGTGTGCATTTAATCGGATGATAAGAAAATGTTTCAGAAAAAAAATCGCAAGAGAAAAATGAGATCATGTGGATAAAAAGAGAGATCATGATTCATAAAGAAATATGTGATTTCATGGGTGATTATTTTAACCTTCTTATTAAAATCTATTTAATCGGATGGTAATGAGAAAGATGACTGCACCTAAGGGAAGGGGGGTATAGTGACCACATCTTATCATTTCAATATATATATTTATGTGTGACGTGAATCTAGGCAGTCCAAATCTGATCTGGACAGCTCATATTTGATATACATTTTTCATGAACCCTTATTGGTAAGAGTTTATTGATAAATGTACAAGCGGTCGGCCCAGATTCATGCTGCACATAAGACGGATGGTTGCATCATATCACCTCTCTCTCTCTCTCTCTTTATATATATATATATATATATATATATCTCTCTCTCTCTTTATATATATATATATATATATATATATATTTGCCTTCTACTATGTAAAAAAGAAAAATCTTCAAAATCTTTCAAAAAATCCTTAGTGAAGGTCTGACATGTGTCAGTCTTTAATTGAAAACTGATAAAAATTGTGTTTTATTAGATTTTCTATAATAACTTAGTTTATCATTCATTCTCAATCTGGATCACTGCAGAAAAATTGTACGTGTTGTCAAATTTTTAGACTTATAAAACTCACAATTCATATTAAGGCTCCAAGGTGGGGGGCCTCCGTGGTGCCAAAACACGCGGTGGGGGGGGGGGGTGTGAAAGACCGGCGCGAAGGGTTGTTTCATGAGTCGGGAAACACAGGGAAATGGCGATGAAACATATATGACAAGGCTTTTTGGGTAATTGACGTGAACGCGAGAAGTGATGTTTGTGTGTGCAGTTGCATCCGCTGTTGCCCACCAACGCCACCCCTCCTTTTTTATGCCAAATGGAGTCTAAAAGACATGTAAAACCAAAATCTACATAATAAAAAAATATTTAAAAAAAACACACAAATCAAGCAATCTAAACTCATACTACCATACAATAACAAAAATATATCAAATCATGCAAACAACACTAAATATTGAACTTCCTCTTGATATGATAGGAGAGGTACCCCATTTTTAATAAGGAAACTTGGGTTCAAGTCTTACCATCTCTTGATAAAAGAAGGTTTGACCAAAGAAAAAAAATTACCAAAAAAAAAAACAACACTAAACCCAAATTCAGCTTGTCCATGTCCCAATCTAAACCAAAACCAAATGCATATCAAGTTAAAAGAAATTAACTTGAATCCAACTCAATCTGAATGTCACCTATTCCCGCACAATTTGCACACCCCTATCGTTCATTCTTGTTGATATATTTTCTTCGAATTCCGAAGCGCAACCTCGATTTGTCGACGATGAACTCTGGGACCAGAGAGACAAGGCACCACTGGATGAAGTGAGGAAGGTAAGGGCACACGCGCGGCTCGTAGCCTATCCAACGGACGGCCGCGCGAGCATAGGCCTCGGGAGATGCCACAAAGAGAGGTCTTTTGGTTAGTTTTCTCTTTGAATACATCCTTGTTGCCACAAACAAAGGAATCTGCAAGCAAAAGATATACGGCTTGCATAATCTGCAAGCAAAAGAAATTAACTTGAATCCAACTCAATCTGAATGTCACCTATTCCCGCACAATTTGCACACCCCTATCGTTCATTCTTGTTGATATATTTTCTTCGAATTCCGAAGCGCAACCTCGATTTGTCGACGATGAACTCTGGGACCAGAGAGACAAGGCACCACTGGATGAAGTGAGGAAGGTAAGGGCACACGCGCGGCTCGTAGCCTATCCAACGGACGGCCGCGCGAGCATAGGCCTCGGGAGATGCCACAAAGAGAGGTCTTTTGGTTAGTTTTCTCTTTGAATACATCCTTGTTGCCACAAACAAAGGAATCTGCAAGCAAAAGATATACGGCTTGCATAACTCTCGATTTATAGTGGTCTATCCATTTAGTCATGATCTTACCACAAAAATTTGATCAATTTGGTAATCCAACTAATGATGAAAAAATACATATGTCATCCTAGTTATTATTTTCTTGGTAAGGGTCTTTTTATTTATATGATTGGTTCACATTGGTTTTCACAAAATTGATCCTGTGATCATGTTTTAATTATTAGATCAATTTTCATTTCACTGTAACAAGACAAATGGAGAAGGAAAAAGGTATAATATAAAAAAAAAACCAAATGGAAAAATAAGATAAATGCTTGTGCCATTGATAATAATTAATTGCCATTGATAATAATTAATTGCCATTGATAATAATTAATTGCCATTGATAATAATTAATTGGGCGGTGATACACTTACCGACCCATCTGCATCCTAAAGACAGTCATTCAACTGCCTCAATGCATGAAAAATTTAAAAAAACTCATTTTTCGTTTCTAAAAAATATGTATAGGTTTATCTTGATATATCCTTCACTTTTCATGATGCATTGGAAGTGATAAAATGCGGCCAAGGGTGCCATGCGGATAGGGGAGCACCGAGCATCATCGTGTATGCACCATCTGATCGCGTATTCTCTCGATCGAACGGTTCAATGTTCGGGAGACTCCTCTTAGCTGTAAGAGTCTTTCCATCTATCAGTGATTGCGTATGTATCGTCCAATCGCGCATTCTTTGTTTTTCGGGGGACTCTTATTACTAAGAGTCTCCTGAAAATTAGACCATCTGATCGTAAGATTGCACGATTGGACTGTATATACGCGATGTCGCACAGTACTCTCTTGTCCGTACGATGCACCCAATCCACATCTAATCACTCCTTCATTAGGATGGTATTTATGTTACCTACTAGTGGGTGGACTAGTTTTCATCACGAAATATTACACAATGATCCAAACACATGGAGAAATACATTGGATACCTGACACTGCACATCGATCCCACTCTTTTTGTACTCGACATGAAGGCTTCTTGAGAACTGATATATGTACCTGGAAAACACAATCCAGATGATTATTATTATTATTATTATTATTATTATTGATCGATTATTAAAATTGCATATATAGAATGTAATGTAAGTTTGTCAATTATCAAAATAAATTTACATCTGAATATGGATTCAAAATTTACCTGTTGTTGGATTCAAAATATGGATTCATATTATATTACAACCATATTGATATGATTAGATTGGTGTGGGTTTACCTTGGTCTCCTTCGATTATAAGAATGTTAATTATCTCAAATATATATATTCACTATGAATCCGTAACTAAAAATTATTAAAAATAATTTAATATTCGAATATCCGAAGTATGGACATGAATTCAATCTGAAAAAAGCATCTCAATTCGGCATGTATTATAAATTTATTATATGTTATATTAAATATGTTTCACAACTTCACATTTATTATCCTATATGATTAATTATAATCATGATATTTTAAATAACTATTATATTGTATTTTCTATGCATGATATCTCAAAGAGATGATAATGTATTCTAAGTCAACAATTTTTACTATCATATTTATCTAAATGACTTAATTAACTCAAAATTATATCTATATTTAAACATATCAATTATCCTAGCTAAGAAATCTGAATCAAAAATATATATTTTTTGTCCAAATGATTCAACCCAAACCAATTTAACAAACCAAAACAAAACATGCACCTAGAAGTAAGGTTTTAAAACCTGACTCTACTCGGGCAGTAGAACCGACTAACCCTTCACCCATGCATCTTGAATTCTAATTTAGTTGACCATCAAAGCCCAATGATAAAAAAAAAAAAAAAAAAAAAAAAAAAACCAATCAACCCACCATTTGAACGGATAGGTTTTTAGAACCAGCTACATGATGATTAAAATTCCGATTCCTTATTCACAAAATTAATTAATTTTAGGTCCAAATTTTAAAAGTTATGATTTAAGATTTCATAATTATCCAGAGATTCTTTTAGAAAAAACATTTCATTATTTCAAAAAAATTGTGTATTGAATAATAATATCGATATAATTACTTTTATGTAAAAAATTTAAAAAGTTAAGATTTAAGACTTCATAGTTTTCCAAAGACTTTTTTTAAAGTATTATATATATTTTTAAAAAAATTATTTGTTTATTTAATAAAAATATTACATTTATTATGTGATAATGTCACGATATATTCAGTTGAAGAACAATTCAATTTTTAAAACCTTGTAATAAAAATTAAAAAATTAAAAAAAAATCAAATCAAACTGCATAGCTAATTGTTAGTTACATGTTCACTCACTTAATCCATGTTTATCCAATAAGCAATAGCTGACTTAATACAAATAAGAAAGTGGAATATGTTTATAAGCATTGACTATGCAGTTCGATTCACATATTCGAACTCGAAAATCTTATGCTTTGGTGGCGGCATAGACGGAGTAGAGCGGAAAGGAAGGCGTGACGCTGACCGACCCGGACCCGACATTAACGATCGCACCCCTCCCCCTCCTCCACATCCCCTCCAACACCACCCTCGTCACCAAAGTCGTCCCCTTCACGTTCACGCTCAACATCCTCTCCACCTCCTCCTCCCCCATCTCATGCACGTACTTCCCATACAAGTTCGACGTCCCTACGTTGTTCACCAAAACCCCCACCTCCTCCCCCTCGATCGCCTCTGATATACAAACCAGTCCTTCTTCTAACCCTATTCAGAAGTCTGCAATGACGGTCTTCACTTGGGTTGACCCAGATTCGGCCCGAATGGCTCCCGAGACGGTCGACTAGGATCAGGTGGAGGCCCTTTCGGGCGAGTTCGACGGCGAAGGCCTCGCCGATGCCGGAGGCGGCGCCGGTGACGAGGGCCCAGGAGCCGTAGCTCTTGATGAGGTTCTTTGGGGGTCGGAGGAAGGTCACGTAGACCCATCTGAGGAGGGAGAAGGTGAACTTGGAGAGGGAGAGGAGGCCGATGAGGCCGAGGATGACGACCAATGTGGGTTGCTGTTTGAGATCCTCGGCGTAGTGACAAAGCTCCATTTTATTTTTATTTTTTTGTGATACAGAGAGGAAGAGAGTGAGGGCTCTGAGATTTGGATCTTATTGGGTGGGTGGGTTTGGATCAAATGGGGTCTTCACGTGGGTTTGAATAAAAAAAAGTTTTTTTTTTTTGAAAAAAAGAAAAAAGAAAAAATAACTTTTGAGTTATTAGATTTGGTGTTTTTGAGAAGAGAATATAAGCATGGATTTAAAAAAAAAAAAAAAAACGAATGAATTAGGGGGACATTAATTATGGGGATAAGTGATGTGATAAGAGATAATTATGAGGATAAGTACGTGGGGTCAAGCATTGAAGGGGGGTAGTAATGTATTGCTGAGCCTTTTTGAATAATATGGTGGGTTGTGTGGTGGTGGTTAGGTTTATCAACAGGTCAAGTCCAGACCCGGATCTGATCCGTCCTGGACCCGAATACATGTATAATTTATCTGATTTGATTTGGACTTGATCTGGTGGACCTGAACATAAAATCGGGTCGGGTCCGGGTTCATCCCGAACCGATCATATGGGCTCAAGACTTGATTGTTTTATGAGCGCTGATACATGCAGCCCGTTATACTATGATAAGGTAGTATATACTACGTTATCACAGCATATAGGTCCTATCACAGTATATAACTCAATTTTTTTTTAAATTTTTTCATTCGCTTCATTTCATATAATAGTATGTACTTCAAAAGGTGAGTGTATGATTTTTAAAAAATCATGGGTTGCAAAACGGGCTGCAATTGGGGCTGTGTATATCTTTTTCCTTGTTTTATATATAAGCGCATATGTTTATTAGGCTATAGTTGACCCATAAATTTATCTCATTTATCAATTTCTAATCCATAAAATTTGACCCATAAATTTATCACATTTATCAATTTCTAATCCATAAAATTTTGGTTTTATGTGTTTGTGTTAAGTTGTTTTAAATCTTTTTAGTGTTTTGGTTAATATATATTTTTATGTTATATGTTATATGTTTTGAAAATTATGCTAGATTTTTAATTTATAAATTTTTTTGTAATGATGTTATTATTTTATTAGTCATTCTCGAGTTCAAGTGTAAACCGGGTTCAAATTCCCAAGGATCCGCTAGGTCTTGGATTGGACCCGAGTCCAATGGATCATGTCACTGGTCGGATTCAGGTCCACCATGATCCGGCACGGACCAGACCCGTTGGTAGGACTAGTGGTGGTGCAATGGGTATAGCTTGAAGAGGATGAGCTGAAAACAATGGAAGTTGTACTTCATGGATCATATGTGAATGGTAGTGATCACTAAATGGGATGCACTAGCTGGATTCCTCAATTTTTATCGATCCATGATTAAAAGCTAATAAGTGATCTAAATATATAATCACAAAATCTAATCTAATATGTAAATGTGTGAGGTGTTACGTGTCAGTTTTTCATCAAGTATGACAATAACTAATGTGATATGCATTTCACATGTTTCGATATTATTTTACGAAAGTTCATGTTTCATTCAACAAATAAAAATAAAATATAGTAATTCATTTGAACGGATTTACTTTTAAAAAATGCATGTTTTCATTGGTGATGAAGGACTTCGCTAAAAACAAGGACTGCATGTAATAATCTAACAATTTTCTTTTATTTATCAGAATAGATCAAAATCAGAAATGGTAGTCGGGGTTGAGTGAAATTTTGATAGGGATTTAATCAAATTAAAACTTGAATTTCAAACTACTAGTGTTAGTTGATCATGCATTGATTTATATTTCTTGTTAAGTCTGCCAATTATCCCAAACAAACCTGCATTCCATCCATCCTTCTCGTATCTAAAAATTAAAAAATTTATATAAATTTTTTAATTTAGATATGATATAAGGAAAATGATAAAAAAAAATCTCTTAAAAGTTCAAAATACCCAAATCAGATATTTTTTAAAATTATACCTAAAAAAGTCTTATTTCACAATTTTTGAAACACAAAAGACTAATTTATGCTTATATAATTAGATCTTTAACATCCCTTATTAGGTTATTTCACACCAAAAATTATTTTTTCTACATAATTTGTTATTATTTATTATATTGTATATTTCTTATATATATCTTATCTGATGTTGTTTATCATTTTTTTATATGTATAATCATAATATGTAATCATAAAATCCATCTAATCACAAAAAAATAAAAAAATTCTCCATGAGAATGTGTGAAATACATTAAAAAAATTAAGAGGGTGAAATATTTTAACAAAATTATGAGGTATAAAATTAAGAGATATATAATATGTTAAATATTTAATTATATAAGAGTAGGTTAAACTTTTGTATTTTCAAAATTGTGAAATGAGACTTTTTAGATATAATTTTAAAAAGTAGCTGATTTGGGTATTTCTAACTTTTGAAAGATTTTTTTTGTCATTTTTCCTAAGATATATTATATCCAAATAAATTCAGATACTGTGCTATACGCTAAAAAATTTACATTCAATACATGAACAATATTATATTATAAACAATTATTCAAAATAATCTTATTACACGTATAAAAATATTATAAATATAATTTTTGATTTACCTGTATATTAGAATATTAAAAATATAATACTTCAAAGATATATAAATATTTGAATTCATATATTAAAGAACCTATTGAATATTTTTTAGATGCATATTCCAAAATGGATACTCCATAATAAATCCATATCTCCGTTTGATCCTGGGTTTACTTGTTATTGTTTTTCCCAATTTAAACGGTCTAGATGCATCATCTTTAAGAAGTTTATTTTTGGTGAATATTTATTTATTTATTTATTTATTTTGGGAATTTTCAGCGGTTTTAATGTTGCCGACTTGCTACAATTAATTGTAAAGTCCTTTTGGCATATAAGAACAGCTGCTGAACAATAGTTGTGTTGTTGTTTTCTGTTCTATTTTTTGGTGAATTGAATGGTTCATATTTATTTATTATTGGAGAAGTGATGATACTGCTCTCCTATCTTAATTGTCTAGCATCAAATAATGAAGGACTCTTGCAACTCTTAGGGGCTGTTTGGTTGAGTCAAATATAAGAGTTTATTCAGCTGAAAGCTGAATTTCAGAGTTTTTTGAGAATGAAATCTGTTTGGTTGACAGCCCAATTTCAGAGATTATTATACCTCGTTCAGAAGAAAAACCCTTCAAAATTTAAGCTGAATCCCGCCCCTTATTAATCCGCAGTTGCCAACCACAGTTTTCAATCCGACGTGAAATGACTCCTTTACCCCTGCCACTAACCCAAAATTACAGCCCATATATAAGGGGCTCGACCAGCTCTGTCTCTCTCTCTTAACTCCTATCTGCGTCGACTTGAATCGAGAACTGTTTAAAGGGGATCGAGAGGGGCAAACCCTAATCGGCAGAACAGGGTGGAGTCGTCCGTCTCTCGTCGCCAAACAACCCCATCTGCTCTGGTGTAGGTCATCTTAACCCCTCTCTCTCTCTGCTGCGATGTGAAGAACCGGGTTCCTCTCTGTTCTCGCCACCCCCGATCGCTGGACCTCCACCACTATCGCGGAGCAACATCACCATCTCAGTCTCCGTCTCCTGACATACCGAGCTCCTCCCTCCTCTTCAGATTGCCTCCACAGCCAAACATCGAGGTAATGCCACTGGTTCCAGCTTGGGCTTCCTTTTTTTTTAATGTTAAACCCTTTTTCATTGTGGGTTTGTTGATGTGTTGCTTTGAATAATGTGCTTTTGTTGTGCAAATGGTTGATACAGATGTGTGATCTACTGAATATTAACCTAATTTGGTGCTAACACAGGGATCCCTTAAAAATAGTTTTGTTTGTTGCTTCTTATGTATAAAAAGAGGCTCATTGTATCCAGGTTAGTTGAGAATCTTTCACATGTAAGTGCTGAAAACTAAGTATTTTGTTGGATCCTCAGATTAAAGACCATTATTTTTAAAGACAGTTCAGAGAAGTGGTTCAATGATTGATGGGAGCCAGATTATAAACAATTACACAACATGTCCAGCCTATGCTGTGCTATTTTATGAGTTAAATAGTAGATGAACTTTTAAAGTGTGATGCAGGCAACTAGATGTTTTGCTAGAATTGCTAATTTGAGTGCACATTTAATAAAGACATGTTTGACACTTTGAGTGTGTTTGATGTGATAAATACATAGAACTTTCTAGAACAAGATATTACAGCTGTTCTCAAAGTGAATTGAAAGGAAAATTATCCCATCTCTTGTGCATTGGCATTATTTGATTCCATCTCATCTCCCAATGCATTTACTACACACCTCAAAAATGTAAAAGTGAGGTCAACATTGTTATAAATAGCTTCCAATCGATACCCACCTAGTATCTATAGTTTTGTCTGGATTGTAATGTGTTAATTAAAAGCAGTGGTGTTAAATTTCTCCTAAATTAGCTTGATTATCATAGTCCTCAAAGTGACAGTGCTGTATGTATATAGTTCTGAATTTTTTTTACAAATTTCAGCAATATCACTCTGATATGACAATCAGCAATTGAGAGAACCGTTGGTTTGAGTTGAAATCCCTAGCTATGCAGAGGTGAGTTCCAATCCTCTCTTTGACAAAGCCGAGTTCCTCCAAAGGCATCATCTCCTAACATTATCAATGGGATTGTACACCCTGGATAAGATCCATCATTAATCCAAGGCTATTGTTACTTGAATAATCAGTATATTGTGTTCTTTTTGTCATATGCAAATCTATATTGTTTATTGGAGTGAAAGTAGTTTGGAAAGTGCATTGCATCGATACCCATGATCAGATGGCAGATATGTCCACTAAGTGACTCTTCCTCCTGTTTCACAATGTTCAAGAACAAATTGAAGATTCATGATCTGCTACCATAGCTTGTGGATTATAATTATATATATTGCTCACATTGTAATCTATTGGTTATACACAATACATTTCTCTTCTTTTTCATTTGGGTTTGAAGGTTTCACTTTTCTAAATATGTTCATTGGGTTTAGAAATATTATTCTCGGTTGTCACATTCTTATTTCATTTGACTATCAAAATTCATACTTAAAAAATGTTTTGCTATTAGATGTAATCCAATTGCACTCTTCATGCAATAGTTTTTATGCTTGAGCTCTTCACAGAGATGTTAAACAGTAGAGCATCCCTTTTTTTTATGCTTCTAGATATTGCAATTTAATGATGAAGAGTACATACCTGTTGTCCTTTTACATTTGTTCATAAATTTAATTCAATGCATTTTTTGTGTCATATCATGTCCTATGAATGTCTAGCACTAAGCATCACTATAGTGGGCATATTTTGATATAAGAAGAGTGATTCAAATTCATGTCTTATAATTGTTGGATGTTGTAGAGCTCTTGATGTGAAGCTTAGGAATACCTTCCACAGATATATATATATATATATATATATATATATATATATATATATTTTCGATAATATGCGGTCGGTGCGGTCGTGCGGATTCGACGTGCGTCGTCCGATCGCGGGTCCATCGCATCCAACGGTCGACGTGAATCGCACCCGACCGTCCGATGCGATGGACCCGTGATCGACGGCCGGTGAATCGCGACCGCACGACCGCACGACCGTATAATATCACGACTCTATATATATATATGCCGACGATTAGGTGCGGTGTGCGGTCGGTGCGGTGCGCGACGTGGGCCGTCCCTGTATTATTACTTCTCTTTGGAGATCATTGTTGAGATTGTTGGTTGCTGTGATTGCTATCTTAAGAAACACTTTCTGTAGCTTCTCAGGCTTTAGCATGCAGATTTAACCATATAGTTGTCTTAATAGCTGCCATCCAATTTGTAGGTGATGGGGACTGAGCTTGATAATCCCCGTCTGGCGGGTTTCACCCTATCCACATTTGTCGTGTTCAGGTCATTAAAAGGTAAATAAATAATTAACTAAATGAACAGAAATAGTGCCTATAATCACTTGTATACAGGGAGTTGATCCTGCTGAATCTAGAATTTGCTATAGCAGTTAAGTCATCCTTCTACGCATATTTAAGGCATGCAAATCCAAATGCCATGTTCTGATAAATTTTAAGAACCAAGAGCTACTTAAGAGTTATGAGTAGTTATTGTTGATACCCTTTATCTGCTTGTGGAATTAATATCTGCATTGTTTCTTAAGGCATGCAAATCCAAATGCCATATTCTGATAAATTTTAAGAACTGAGAGCTACTTAAGAGTTGTGAGTAGTTATTGTTGATACCCTTTATCTGCTTGTGGAGTTAATATTTGCATTGTTTCTATTGGCAAGCGAAGCAGTCCTCAACCTGGAGTTGTAAAATAATGAGAGGTGGTGTATATAGTTCAAAGGATCCCCCTTCCCATGTGATCCTGAGTTCATTTGAAACCACTGTGCTTTCATCTACTTTTCTCCATTTTCGAGCAAGTTGTTGGGGCCATTTCTACCCCACTCCCACCACATGTAAAAGAAGTTGCAGTTTATAAATAGATTTCCTTATTTTATCTTTGGTTTACCTTCCACATCTGTGCTTACTGTGATTCTACGGAAATTCAAGCTTTTATTGGAGCTTGTAAAGAAGTTGCAGTAGATTTACTTATTTTATCTTTGGTTTACCTTCCACATCTGTGCTTACTGTGATTCTACGAAAATTCAAGCTTTTACTGGAGCTTGAATTTCCTATGCAATAAACACAGAAAATCTATGGGTACTGGGTAGGCTACTGACTACTGAGTGTTGTATAGATGATAAAAAAAACTTATTTTTTATGAAGATATTCTCATATTTATGTTTAAAAAAAACACATGCTTGAGATTTCTTGCCGTTCCATCTGCTGCTTTGCTGGTATGTCTGTTGCAAAAAGGAGAGAGAAGACCTTTGGTTTATTGTAAATTCAAATGTTTTTGTAGGTCTGCATTCATTTCTTGCATTGGAACATGCACTTTGATATGGATGGCATCCTTTTTAGTATAAATCCAAAATTGTTCAAATCACCAAATTAATCAATATTTTTACTATTGAATTTTTTTCCTCAAAAATAGATATCTGGAGTTATTTTTGTTTTTTAAAAAAGGTAAAAGAATCTTGTTTTCCTTAACTAAAGAAATAATTTTCACGTCAGGTGGAAAATTAGTCTACGGAATTATTTGTTGATCATAAAAAAATTTCTTGAATTCCAACAGAAATTTAAAGCAATCAACCGCATAGAATCCATCATTTTTCAGCTGCACATGATTTTATATAACAAAGCTAAAGCCTATAATCAGAGTTATTAAAAGATATAAATAACAAAAAAAAGAAAAATAGTAGAAACAAATAGAGGATCATGATAATAGAGGGATCAAAGGTTTTTCATTGTTGAACTTCCACTGCATGTGACAACCAGAAAAGGTTCTAAAAAAAAGGCTAGAAAATCAGAGGGATTTGATTTCCCTTCTTTATTATGTTTACAACAGTATCCTTCCCTTCCCAACACAATTCCCTGTTTCATAATTATTGATTGAATTTCATCCTCTCTATGCTTCTACAAACAAAATCACTGACATTACAGATCATGTCTTGAATTTCTGTGTGATCCTCTCCAAGCTTTCCCTGCAATCCCCGGCGGCTCTTGTCGCCCCAATCTTTAACGCTTGAGCCGAAGCTTGCTGCATTTCGCCTAAATTCTTCAGTCAATTCATTCACCTTCAAAACCACCACACTCTGGAGCTCTCGAGCTCGTCCAGTAGCCCGGGTAGCAGCATCGGAAGCCCGCTGCTTTAGAGCTGAGATGAAGATATATATATGTTGAATTACTATCTCTATCACTGCAAGGGACCTCCCCATTTTTCCATGATAGAACGTGCAAAGAAAAATATTATACTAGCTGGTTCCAAGAGACCATGAATATTCTGCAGTGTTAACTTTTACTATGACTTCAAAGAATAAAACGCGGATTGTGAGATTCTGGCAGTTTAAGGCAAGCAAAATACCATAACATACTTTTAATCAATGAAGACCTCATGGAACAGCATCCATACCTGGCCATGGACAATGCCTTCCGCTCAACCTCTAGCTCATACTGCAACTTGACGATTGCCTGGTTTTCAGTTTCAGCTTCCTGTCGAAGCTTGTTAATCCTCTCCCTCTCATACGATATCTCCATTTTATTACTGATAAGGCTTTGCAGTTTCTCAATAGCATTTACCTTTTACCTATCTCTAGCAAGCTCCTCCTCAAAACTTGCATTTAGATCATTTTCTACTTGGGCAACTAGAGCAGTATGGGCAGCAACAGTGGTTTCAGCCATTGACTCAGCTTCAATATGTGTGAGCTCCTCACCAACAACTTCAGCAGCATCACCAGTTGCAAGTGCAATGGCAGCCTGCGCTTTTGTCAAGGGTTTGTTTGGCTGAAACAGCCTCGTGTAACCTATGGGGGAATGCGAGTTATGTGGTACATTAAGATATGACTGAATGGATAAAACGAATTGTAAACAGATTTAAGAATCTCCGAGATGAATACCAAAAGCAAGTGATGTGATTCCCCCATAGGTTTAGATGCATGGTAGGATGCTGAAGAATTCACGTGCTAAATAGAACAACTTACCAAATTTTAACTTCCAATTCCACATCAAACAATAAATCAATAGACATATGACAAAAATGATCCAGATTGATTCCATGATATGTACAATGTGTTACTAATTTATGTTAGATACGATGGACAAGATAAAATCAGAGTAAGAGAAGAATTATAATGCAAGTGAAAAAAAAAGGATGCTCTCACAGTAACAACATAGATGGCACACTTTTGAATGAAGTCATGCAATCATCCATCATTTAAGCACTGAAATGGAACATCTTTTAAAGAAAGAATACAAAAATATATCACTTTTTGTAAGATTAGATCTGATAATATATGCTGTGTTTATATAACCAATATAGGAGAAATGGAAACTAGAATACCAAAAAACACAAGAAATATAGGAGAAATGTATGCATACCTTAATCATCCCAGTTTTCTTATCAAGTTCATGTTTGATTTTACTTCCTTTTGTAATCTCCACAACCTATTATCAAATAAAAACAAAACATCTCAGATAGGCTTGTTTACAAATATAAAATGAAAAATAAATGAGTCAACCTCAGATCTGCATATAATGTTAAAAGAAAAATCATATTCATTTCATATGTAACATCAAAAGTAATCCAATGTGTGTAATATGCACTTACACCTATTTTCAAATCATGTCAGGGTTGCTACCGATCTCCTCGTCGACCACAAGCTTCATCTATCAATTTTTTTTTGGGCTTCAGGTGCATTCCTCAATAAGCATCTACAAAGTAAAACAAATCTGAAAAAAATACCCTAGATTAGAAAAGAATATGAAAAAAAAACCCTATGACTGAAAAAAATCAGATAAAAACCTAGATTTCAAAATAAATTTGAAAAGAAAACCCTATAACTGAAAAAAATCAAATAACCTAGACTTCAAAATAAATATGAAAAGAAAGCCCTAAATCTGAAAAATGTCAGATAAAAACCTGGATTGGGTGGGGGTGGCCAGTGGTCGTCAAGCACGGGGAGGGTGGGGGTGGCCGGTGGTCGACAAGCACGGAGAGGGGTGGGGTGGCCAAGCGGATGAGGCCGCAGTAGGTGGTGCTCCCATTTTTTCTTCTTCTCTATTGAGTCAAAGAGGAGAAAGAAGAATGAGAGCAGAGAGAGGGGAAAGGGAGCGTTGGGGGGTCATTCGGTGCAAGGGGGGACGTCGGGGGGTTGCAGATCGACGTGAAGGGGCTCGCCAGGGGGTCGGCATCGCCGGGGGTCGACATCGCCGGGGGTTTCGGATCTCAAAACGGAGGGGGGGGAGAGAGATGTACGAGAGCGAGCGAGAGAGATGTACGAGAGAGAGACGAACAAGAGAGAGAGAGACGAACAAGAGAGAGAGACGCATGAGAGAGAGAGAGAGAGAGAGAGAGAGAGAGAGAGACGCCCGAGAGAGAGATCGAGGGAGAGAGACGTAATGATTTCTTCTTTTTTTTTTAAATAAACGTGGACCGTGCGATCGCGAGAGCAGCGATCGCACGGTCGACATCACGGGCGCACGATGGGGTGCACCGGGCGCACGGTCGCACCCCATCGTTCCCCTATATATATATATATATATATAGAGGAATGATACGGTGCGCGATGCGGGAACGTGCGCGAACGACCACGGGCCGTCGATCACGGGTCCATCGCGGGTCCATCGCATCGGACGGTCGGGTGCGATTCACATCGACCGTTGGATGCGATGGACCCGCGATTGGACGAACGACGTCGTTCCCGCACCGTGCGGGACGCCGCACGATATCACTCGACTATATATATATATATAGATTTTCGATAATATGCGGTCGGTGCGGTCGTGCGGATTCGACGTGCGTCGTCCGATCGCGGGTCCATCGCATCCAACGGTCGACGTGAATCGCACCCGACCGTCCGATGTGATGGACCCGTGATCGACGGCCCGTGAATCGCGACCGCACGACCGTATAATATCACGACTCTATATATATATATATGAAAATGATTGCGTGCGGCGAACGGCAGGTGCGGCCGCGACGTGGCCCGTTCGATCGCGGGTCCATCACATCCAACGGTCGACGTGAATCGCACCCGACCGTCCGATGCGATGGGCCCGTGATCGACGGCCCGTGATCACGCACAGCACCGACCGCACACCGCACGTAATCGGTTCCCTATATATATATATATATATATATATATATATATATATAACCGATTAGGTGCGGCGAACGGCGGGTGCGGCAGCGATCACAGGCCGTCGATGACGGGTCCAACGCATCGGACGGTCGGGTGCGATTATATATATATATATATATATATATATATATATATATATATATATATATATATATATATATATATTTTCGATAATATGCGGTCGGTGCGGTCGTGCGGATTCGACGTGCGTCGTCCGATCGCGGGTCCATCGCATCCAACGGTCGACGTGAATCGCACCCGACCGTCCGATGCGATGGACCCGTGATCGACGGCCCGTGAATCGCGACCGCACGACCGCACGACCGTATAATATCACGACTCTATATATATATACATATATATATATAGGAATGATATTATGCGGTCGGTGCGGTCGTGCGGCGTCAACCACGCGTCCGCATGAGGTCTCCACGCCGCATATTATCATCCGACTATATATATATATATATATATAGTCGCGATTACGTGCGGTTTACGGTCGGTGCGGTGCGCGGAAATGGACCGTCGATCACGGGTCCATCGCATCGGACGGGTAGGTGCGATTCACGTTGACCGTTGGATGCGATGGACCCGCGATCTGACGGCTCACGTCGCAAACCGCACTGACCACAAACCGCACCTAATCATCGGCATATATATATATATATATATATATATATATATATATATATATATATATACGGGGGCGATTAGGTGCGGCGTGCGGCAGGTGCGGCGGCGACGTGGGCCGTTCGATCGCGGGTCCATCGCATCCAACGGTCGACGTGAATCGCACCCGACCCTCCGATGCGATGGACCCGTGATCGACGGCCCACGATCGACGCCGCACCTGCCGTTCGCCGCACCTAATCGGCCCCGTCGCATCCAACGGTCGTGCGGGAATGCGGTCGTGCGGGAAACGACGTCGATCGTTCGATCGCGGGTCCATCGCATCCAACGGTCGATGTGAATCGCACCCGACCGTCCAATGCGATGGACCCGTGATCGCTTCCCGCACGACCGCATTCCCGCACCGAATCACTTCCCTATTATATATATATATATATATATATATATATATATATAGGGAGCCGATTAGGTGCGGTTTACGGTCGGTGCGGTGCGCGATCACGGGCCGTCGATCACGGGTCCATCGCATCGGACGGTCAGGTGCGATTCACGTCGACCGTTGGATGTGATGGACCCGCGATCGGACGGCCCATGTCGTAAACCGCACCGACCGCATACCGCACGTAATCGCGACCATATATATATATATATATATATATATATATATATATTGTAAAAATTGTTTGTAACTGTAACCAAACAACATGCTATGATGATGAGGGTTTTGTATTTAATAAATCATCTATTCAAGGCTTTGTCATGTGGTAAATGAGTATATTATATGACACACATAACTAGAATTCCGTGGGGACATTCCTTGAGATTGAGAGTATGAACTCTGTAACGGTTGATATGCATTTTCAAATATACAGCTTTGTCACTATTAGGTGAAACTTTTTTTAAATCACATCAGAGGCATGTTATTTTTTTAAAATCAATATAGGCTTGTATTAGGTTTTAACAAGTCATCAAAGTACTGTATCTCATAATTTATTAAATAGACATATATCAAAGTATCTGTTTTTAATAAATAGAAAAGATAAGCAAATAATCAAATTTTCAACCAAACATCAAATTACATTCAGCACTTATTAAATGGACCAAAATACCCTTTCAATAATCACATAAGTCAACTGGTTAATCAAGCACACTTATTTAAAATGCTGCTTAATATTTTTCATTGAACCAAACGTTTTTTCCCCTAAAACTCTTAAAGATTATCATCATTACTCTTTCTGCACTTAACAATCAGCATTTAAAACCCGCTTTCCACCACTGCCAAATAGCCCCTTAATCAATGATTCTGTTTTTTTAAGGGTTTTATTGATGAGTTTTTTTTTTTTTTCACGAATCCTAATTAATATACTCTCCTAAATACTAATAGTGGGTTAAACAGATCATACAAAATACTAATTTAAGACTTGGGCCAAGACTGGCCAGACAACTACAATGGGGAACACATGCTCAATTTATACTTTATAAATTCAATAGGAATGGCTCAATTAACATTTTCCTTGTGGATGAAGAAGAAAAAAGAAGCATGTTTAGTGATCAAACAATAAATAAATAAAAAACAAGGAAAAATCAATCATAGTTTTAAACAACGGGATGAACTAATATATTTGAACAAATCCTATCCAAGTTTGTTTCATGTTGTAGTTGACCAAATGTAAAGTGAGACGACTATTTGAGATTCATGAATTCAGTTCCCAAAATGTTTGTTATTGAAATAACAACCAATGAATGAGAGCCAAGCAGTTTGGGCGTTCATTCTCATTCTCATTTTGTTAAAACACTTTAGAAAAATTACATTTAAAATCTTCTATCCATGTGTTGATTCCTACATCATCTCAGACAAAATTTTTGCTTCTACGAAGTCTATCAGAACTTGAATCCTGGTAATTTGGAAGGAGAAATATTCATTCTGGATCAAAATTATCAAACTGGATTTGAGTCCTGACTGGATCCGGTCTCACCATGCATGGTTTGGTTGCATACGCCACCCAGGCACCCACATAATTGTTGATCAAATGGTTGTGCTTTGGCTTTTGATTTTCCTAAAGCAATTATTAGGAAGCTGTTAGTGTCCTTGGAAAACTGTTGATACTGCTCATCTACTCCTATTGATTACAGTTCTTCCTCTCTTATTTTTTGGTGTATGGTTGAGGAGATTCAACTGTACTGATATTGGGTTCAACTGCCCATTTATGAAGTACTACAAATTTTGACTTCTTCTTGAGTGGGTGTTTTATATGATAAAATCAAGGATAATGCTAAGTCTATTTGTCAGTCTTAAATTCAATCTATTAAGTGTTTGAATTTTTCAAAAATAGTACACTAATGAGGCATATACTTTTATAAAAAATGAAACTACAATCTAACGAATTACATTAATGCATTTATAGAAATTGTATAAAAAATTTATCGAAGCATATACCTCACTAAGGTGAGTATATACTCTGATAATTTTCTATCAACGCATATGAGATTAAAATAAAAACTATGTGTAACAGCACTATAAAATTAATTCGCATTGGATGCTTTTCAGGTGATCCAAGTACTCTCGGGATCCAAACTTTTTCAGATATTCAAAACAAATTCGAATAAATTTACTTTTGCTTTTTCGTGGAACTGTGTGTTTAGTATCTTTAAAGAGTCTTGCTACACATGCCACATTCATAAGTCCCATGAGGTGTCATTATCTCATTGGTTGCTTGTTTGACTTTTAAAAAAATGTTAAGAAGGCAAAATACAATATTACCCTCATTTAAAACCCACGATTTTCTCCCTCATTAAATCTGTCTCCACATTTAAAAAAAAAAATACTAACATATTCAATTCATTTTAAGAAATCTATTTTTTTCAAAATCAATAAAAAAATAATTAATTACATTTATAAAAACAGAACCGAAATTTAAATCTTCTAGGATTTCTTAAAAAGAAACTAAAAAAACGAAATCATTATAAAAAATTCATTTCACCAAAAACACTAAAAAATACCAAATTTTTGTTTGCGGCCTCTCATTTAACCAGAAAACGATGGCAATAAGGAATAATCAACATTTTTTTTAAACACTGTTGTTAATTTGTAATTTTTGGATTCCAATCATCAAACAAAGTATTTGTGATAGATGCAATTTTTTTCAATAAATGTTTTAATGAAACACAAATCACAGTATAAAATTAGAGTTCGGAATAAAATTCAGTTACATTTATAAAATGTAACTTAATTATACTAATAAATTGTATTTAAAGTAAGTTACATTTGTAAATGTAGCTAACTTCGTTTATATAAAGCGATTAAAAGTTAGTTACATTCCACAATGTAACTGACTTTCAAATATAATTATTAAATAATTTAAAGATCAAATGCCCTTGATTTATGATTGTCAGATTTAACACCTAACGCTAAATTCAATAAAAAAAATTATAACAAATGCAAAATAAACAAAAAATAAAAGGCCATACCTGAATCAACAAACATTAGAAACGACATCTAATTGTTCAATTATGATTTCCTCATCGGAGACTGAAAAATCTTCCGAAAAACAAATCAATGCTTGAAAAACCTCAAGTCCTCCAAAAAATAAATCAATGTTTGAAAAACCTCCAAAACAATCTTTTGATCTGGTTCTATGTGTTCCTAAAAAATGTTGTAAAAGAGTTATCAAATTTAACATTTAGATTCAAATTCAATAATAAAAAATTGTAACAAATGCAAAATAAGGAATGTGACTCAACTACAAATTTTATTTTAGGTGGAGATGAAAAGGAAACCGTAGATGGACAGACAGACAAATCATGTATTTTTTTTTATCTTTTAAACAAAAGGGAGAAGACTATTAATTACCAAAAATCATGGGATTTATCCATAAAAAAAATTCAGAAAATCATGACACATCAGCCATTTTAACCATCTCCCTTGATTATGAGGAGTAATTATTGAAAAAGACAGAAATGACAAAATATATATTAATATTTGTGTCACCTCATAGGGTCTATGAATCATTATTGTTTTTTAAAATTCCTTGTAATTTAAAATAATAGTGGTAATTGTCCTTATTGTCTTTACATTCATTATAAAAATCTCGTGCGTTTTTATACTAATGACAAGAATAAATCTATAACAAATAATTTAATTATTTCATTAGAAAGTTTACATTAATCATAAAAATCTGTATTGAGTCCATGGGCCGATGGCCCAAACTTCGTCACTAATCTTTCCTCTCTCCAAAATGATATGTCCAACCCCTATTGCAGCCCCAATTGCTGTCCACATCGATTTTTATTTTTAAATCATACACTCTTTGTGCTATTATATGAAATAAAGTATATACTGATATTAGTGTATTTTTTTCAAGGTAAAACAATAATAATTTTTTTACGCTATATATTATGATAGAACCACATATACTATAATAACACAATATATATACTGTGTTATTATAGTGTATGAGGCTGTAAAACGAGCTACAAAATGGATTGAGTGTATCATTAAATACACCAACACGTGGAATTTTGTGAGATTTCAAAACTATTGGATTTTATTATTTCATTTTGCTATTCTCATGGTTCCATAAACGCGTTAGCCACTCGCTGTACATCCCAGGCTTTGTTATTCAGGTTTCCCTCCGACAATTCAACATGTTCTTTAAGTACTGGACACTGTGATGCTGACATGAATCCGTAATAATAATTTAGTGGTATAGCATTTTTAATTGTTCAAAATCATTCTTCATGTGACATGTTACTGTATATCTAAGATAAGATTCAAATGCACCCAAGGGCAAATCAGTGTTTTCACCATTCATCAATTGACAAAGGGAAGTCATCAAAGAACAGTTATAAATAATGTGTAATGTTTTTGTTTCGGGTCTATATTTGTTTCGTTATCAATTATCTTCTTTCTTCAATTACAAGCCCACATTAATCTTCTTAATCAATAAGAAAAGACAACAAGATCTTTTGTTAGATGTTTTAAATTAAATTCAGAGGCATTGAGACGGTGGCCTTAAAGAAATTTAATAAAGAATTTAACGCCTGGTTATTGTAACCGATGGAGATGGGGTGGTTTCTCAACCACTTTCCAATCGTTTCTCTTTTTTTTTTATTTAAAAATGTAAGTTAAGAGATATGAATTGGGTCAATTCAATCCATTAGAAATTCAGATAGTGTTGTTAAATTGAGATAAATTTGTTAGATGTTTTAATTAAAATATGTTTTTATAGGAGATGAAATATATTACAAATATATATATATATATATATATATATATATAGAGGAATGATACGGTGCGCGATGCAGGAATGTGCGCGAACGACCACGGGCCGTCGATCACAGGTCCATCGCGGGTCCATCGCATCGGACGGTCGGATGCGATTCACATCGACCGTTGGATGCGATGGACCCGCGATCGGACGAACGACGTTGTTCCCGCACCGTGCGGGACGCCGCACGATATCACTCGACTATATATATATATATATAGTCGAGTGATTACGTGCGGTCGTGCGGTCGGTGCGGATTCGACGTGCGTCGTCTGATCGCGGGTCCATCACATCGGACGGTCGGGTGCGATTCACGTCGACCGTTGGATGCGATGGGCCTGCGATCGGACGACGCACGTCGAATCCACACGACCGCACCGACCGCACGCTATCACTCGACTATATATATATATATATATATACTAGTTGAAGCACATGTGCGTTGCACATGAATTTTTTTATTTATAATTTAATAAACATGATATTTAATTATATAAATATGTAGAAATGATAAGCATTAAATTTAGATTGAATTTTAGATCATTACAAGCTTGATATGTTTTGAAGTTTAATGGATTCACATGTAATAGCTTCTTTCATATTGTCATCATATGCATGGCTGCCATTCTTTGACAAAGAGAAAGAAAAAAGAAGAAATTTAATGTATTTTACCATTATAAATAGAAAATCGCTCTAAACATTAACCCGAAGATTAATTACCCAATTATGAGAACTTAAATGTATGTTATATATTTATGAAGTAATTTTTTTACTTGAACTTATATTAGAAGAGGTACAATGTGGATGAAATCATTACCTGCTTACAATAGTTAGATTTAGACCAACCTCAATGAGTTTGTACCCAAATCCTTAATTCCTTGTTTTTTTTTAGTGTAAAGGGGGGAAAATGCAACAAAGATTCATGAAGCCCACAGAGTAGGAAAAAAGTTAAAATTAAGACATTTTTTTGGTATGCATAATGAGGTACAGGAAAATAGCAATAAAGACTTATAATTATGAGAATAATATCCTAAAGTGTATACGATGGTGGCCCAAGTTGAAATAAATCTTTCAAAATTATATTTCATGGGTCATATTGTATAGAAACAAAGAAAAATATATCTCTTCACATCCTTTGTTATTGCATTGTACAATTTTATCAATCCTCGCGACACAAAGAAAAATATATCTCTTCACCTGTTGCTTCTGTAAGTTTTTCTCTCTCTGTCTATATATATCTCTCTCTAATCACGTATGTAGTCTGTTTTGGATGTGAATATGAGTGTCTTCAGCCCCTTCAGGACAAGCTAGCAAGTAAGAGTTGTGAAAATCATAGTTCTAGCAGGACCAGGAGCTTATCTCGATCTCAATCTCGCTCATCTAAGTTATATACAGTAAATAAATACAAATACATGTATTTTGAGACCTGAATTTTGACCTTAGCCTCGTTGGTGCAGGTGACATCCAATGGTGATTGATCTGAAGAGCTCTTAAAAGAGCATGCCAATCCATGAATTGAGCTCTGAATCTGTTTTTTCTCGGTATGTTAAACTGTGGACAATTTATTTGGTTCTCTCTGTCTGTGGACTCTGTATTGTGACTTCTAAAACCCAGACTTCTTTATGTAGCAAGTAGATGCCAAGATGTTAGAACTGAATATTATTTCTGTTGTCACCTAAACAAATTGTGTGGATTTGATGATGATGTGATGTTTATTAGTGGTATATCTTGGCTTTTGTTTTTATTTCCTTGCTCTTAATTACATCTTCAACTGCAGTTTCTCATATTCTTCCTGCTGGTGTGACCGAAAAATGGTGTATTGCTTTGCCCTCATCAATTCTATTTCCTTCCATTATTTGGAAACTAAGCCTACTTTATTTACTCTGGCCCTGATATTTCTACTATCTAGCATTTTTAGTTTTTTTTTTCAAACAATTTTTCTTGAAAATTTGAAAAATATTCATGGTCTGAACCATAGGGAAGGAGTTATATTATATTGTTTTATGAACATAGGGTCTATTTGAATAATGATATGTCCAGTCCTTTGTGCAACTTTTATTTACACTTCACATTGTTTTTCTTTTATGGGCATGTAAAACAAATTGAGTATTTCCTCATGGGCTAAAATCAGACTTTCCTGTTTACATGCATGTAATAGAAGAGTGGGGAAAGGAAAGCACTTAACTATTGATGTGATTTCGACTAAAAAGAGAGATTGAAAATCAAAGGCTGATAGATACTTTTTTTTCTGGTAAACAAAAGGCTGAAAGATGCTTAAAACAACAAGAAAGTTAATGAGGATTTTATTTTTTGTTATACCTTTTTTTGGTAAACAAACGACTTATAGATACTTTAAACAACAAGAAAATTAATGAGGATTTTATCTTTTTAACAAAACAGAAGGCTCTAGGTCGATCTTAAACATTAAGTCAAAAGTAATCATTCTAGCCCAAAGCTGGAACTAACAACTGGAGTGTATATGGAATGAGGCCAATGGAGTTACTGATGGCAGAGGATGCCTTGGTGCCTGAGCTCTATCTATGGATCGAACTGTCTCACGTAACGCTGTTAAAGGGCGAATAGGATATTAACCGAACTGTCTCATGACGTTCTGAACCCAGCTCACGTACCGCTATTAATGGGTGAACAGTTCAACTCTTGGAACATATTATAGCCTCAGGTGGCGAAGAGCCGATATCGAAGTGCCAAACCTTCCCATCAATGTAATCTCTTGGGGGAAATCGGCCTGTTATCCCTAGAGTAACTTTTATCTGTCTTGGGGGAAATCGGCCTGTTATCCCTAGAGTAACTTTTATCTGTTGAGCGACGGCTTATGAGAGTGGAGTTACTGGAGTATATTTATGTTTTTTAGTGATCATGTTATTTATATGCTACATTTTCTTTATTTAATGCTTTTTATGTATATTGAGCCCCATATTTTCATTTTTTTCCATGAATTGGTAAAATATTCTTTATGCTACATTCTTTTTGGTTAATGCTTGTTATTTTCAAGCCTTCTTTCATGTTTTGATTTTCAAGAATCAATGAAATGTTATGATGTTTATGCTAAATTTTCTTAATTCAATTACAGACCTGTTGGAATCAGAGACAAACTGTCTCTCATTACAGGCAAGTTATGGGATCAACCATCACCATTTTTTATGATGTGGACGGATTGCATTCCAATTGAGGTAAAAATGAGGTATTAATTTTATTTGTAACATCTATTTCATGCTATTTGAATGAGAAAGAATTTCACATGAATACAAGGAAAAAGAAAACAGGGGACAGAAGTAATACAAGGAAAATTAAAGAGCGATAGAAAACAAGGGGCATATGGATACAAGGAAATAGAATTTCATATAAGTGTTTTTGATATTGTAGTTTTTTGAAGGATTCAATGTCACTTGATGTAATGGTTTTTCATACACAATAATGAAGACAAAGTTTTTGTATTTGTATTCAACTCCAAAACCAATTAAAGCAAATGGTGATGCATTGGGCAAACCACCGCTGTCTAAAGGCTTACACAACCCAAAATCTTAAAACTTTATATGACCATACAAATCAGGTAATACATTTATTTGTAACATTTATTTACCTCTATTTGAATCAGAATGAATGAAACATAAAAATTAAAGAGCAAAACAAAACAAGGGGTATGTGTAAGATTTGACAATTGCATGTTTTCTTTTGCACAACTTTAAAAAGACAAAGTGTGAGACAGAGACGTGTGAATTCATTTTCATTTGGGATATGAATGAACTTTGAAGAATCATGTGTTTAACCTGAAGGTGCTTTCAGGATTGAGTGTTCAAACTAAAGCAATGTATAACTTGGATTGAATTTCTACATGTTTTAATAGCTCTTGAATTTTGTTTTGAATTCACTTTGCATTTATTTTATGGTGACATCTTTTAAATTTTACACTGTTATGTGTGGATTTATTTTATTCTTTTAATATTGTTTAGGTGGGCTCCTCAACGAAGAGGGGGCATGACCGTTTTGGGCAAATTTGCAGTTCCAAAACCTGTTAATTTACCCCGTCAAAGGTGGTATCTTTTCCTCTGATTGTTATTTATCGAGTTTCTTGCAAGGTTTTATTTTATCATGCCTAATGCTTCATGCCTATATTTCTATCTTCAGGTTGGAAAACCATGGTCTCGACCCGAACGTTGAAATTGTTCCAAAGTGAGTTTTTCTCTTATTCCCTGAATTGTGATTCTCTTCACAGTTCATTTATATAAATTTTGCTTCAATTTTCTGGTTGTCACAACCGTGGTTGTTTTAGAATCATTTACTAAATGGAAATCGGTTTTATTTGCTTTGTGTTCTTTGGTTAGGGGGACTCTAAGTTGGGGTAACCGGGCTTCTTCGAAACCAAATGCATGAGCTTCATCTACGTTGTCATCACCTAAAACTGATAGCAGTGCTGGATCTACTGGTGTTAATGGTCGGCCTTCATCTGGTGGAAGTGGTGCCCGACCTTCATGAAGGTGGAAGCCTATGAACTGATGGGATATATTGAGCCATCTTGACAAGATAGTCCAGTGGCACTAAAAATGGAGAATGATATGCGCAGTTTGATATGGGCTGTAATTTACTGTCTAGAATGTCTGTTTGTGGTTGGAAAAGGTAAACAGAAATATTTATGGACACTTGGACAGATGGATAGCTCAATCAAAGAAAACATAAGTTTGTTTCCTAGCCTTCTCACAATTGCAGTGTGCAAAGAGGACAAAGTGGAACAAGATTTCCAAAGGGGTGTAGGAGGCTGTTGCATTGCATGGTGTCCAAGGCAGAGGAGAGACTTAAGTGAAACAGAGATGATGGAGATAGGAATTCCTCTAAGCCTACTTTTGCATCAGGAGGATGTAGTGAGGTGGAAAAGATCAAAACTGGATACTAATCAACCAAACTTCAAAAGGAAAAAAATAAACATCTAAATGCAGGATTAACTAAAAAAAATTAAAATGTAACAGCCAATTTTTAATCTTTATTGAAAATATTGTTCCTAGAAGAGAGCTCCATCACGGAACATGTGATTCAAAATATGCATCATAATAATTTTGTGGAAGCCAAATCCAAATGTGGAGTTCTTGGTTAAGCAATTGTATGAATGGTTATAATAAAAAAATGATATGAATGGCTGAGAAACAAGATAGAGCACCACATGTTGAGATCATGAGAAAATAGAAACAGATGTGGATAATTAATGCATTTTAAAGGTGAAGTGCATATGTGGTTGATGTATAAAGAAAAGCTAATGACCAAGGCCTACGGAGGTGGATGGATTGAAGGTGAACCCAATTTGTGCACATCATTCTTGCAAGAGAAAGAGACTGTCATACAAAACCATGGAAGAGCATACACACATAACATATGAATATTGCATGACAAATCTAAAGTAGCCTTCAAACACATCCACAGAATGAGTTTAACTAAATCATAAAACAAAACAAAAAATATAAAGAGACTAATACAAAAATCAAATTATTTACAAAAATCAATTTATTTTTAACAGATTCAAAATATATAGGGCTAAACTTTTCATAGATAATTTTTAAATCAAGAGAAGCATAACAATTAACCGAACTTCAAAAAGGAAAAAAAATAACTTGTAAATGCTGGATTAACTAAAAGAAACTTAAAATTCAACTGCCAATGTTTAATCTTTGTTGAAACTATTGTTCTTCAAAGAGAGCTCCATCACAGAAAATGATGGAAACTGGCATGATATGTGCTATACTCCCTACAGATTGAATCAATTGAAAACATCTTTGTTGTTCTTATCATAATTTATTCTAATTTTACTACAAATGGGGTGGGTTGTTATCATATTTGAAAATGTTAAGAAATTATGATATATAAAACAAACTAAAACAAACATCTATAATTTATAATACATACCAGATTTGCATACTTTTCAGAGTAAATACCAATTGTTCTAGGTATTCAAACATCTGAATTTTTTTTTCAAATACAAGTTTACAATGAATATGGATGTGTTACTTAAACTAAAATATAAAATTAAATTTTAAATAACAGAGATAACAGTAAAATTTTATTTACAAGCAAAAGCAAAAGCAAAACACCAATCTTCTCACTTGCCTTAGCAGAAATTGATGAAATGCGGCAGCCCCAGTGCTTGCTTGCAGAGGAGGCCGTTCGAGCTAGGGCTGTGCGAGTCCCCGTGATGGAAGAAAGTTTTTTAGAGAGGGAGGAAAGAAGAGATCGACGATGGATCAATTTATCCACATAAATGGGGACGGGGATGATCATGCGAATGAATGTGACCGTTTGTGGAAGAAAATTTTTTAGAGAGGGAGGAAAGAAGAGATCGACGATGGATCAATTTATCCACATAAATGGGGACGGGGATGATCATGCGAATGAATGCGACCGTTTGTGGAACACCGTCGGTCGACATCTCGGAGAAGATGCAGGGGCTTTAACGGAGGGATTGATTTGCTAGGGTGTGAATTGGAAGGTTTAATGAAGGGGAAAGCTAGAAAGGCAGAGGTTTGAAATGGAAGGTTTAATGAAGGGGAAAGCTTTGAATTGGAAGGTTTAATGAAGGGAAAGCTGAAAAGGCTGAGGTTCTAAAGTGTCTCTTTCGTTCACTTTTTTCACATCACATTCACAAAAATGAGACACAAATTTGCCCTAAAAGCTCATTTGATCAACGGTGATGAAAAAATCTAATTTTTTCTTTTAATTTTTTTTAATATTTGTTTAAAAAGATACGAGGGATCAACTCAAAAAATTAAAAATAATTATCAACACTCTTGATCCTATTATTGTTTTTGTATAAAAAATAATTATCTTATTGTGTCTTATTTTATATAAATGAATCAATAGAGATTTATTATATTAATTTTAGACATATAATCATGTAATTGAATTTGAAGAACATAAAAATGTGCATGTAATATAACATATATTACGGTTTTTTATAATTTAAATAGGAATAATATGAAAGGGTAAATATGTATGATTAATTATAATTTTTTATCAGACTTACATAGTGTGACTTTTCAACAAGGTACATTATCATTATATACTAATTTTCAAAAAAATATATACTATTGTATATAAAAAGTTAATAATTTTATATAATTTTATTAATGAAATTTAATATATATAGGTTAATATGGTAACACGTGCATGTAATATAATATAAATTATGATTTTATAATAATTTAGATATATTATTATTATTTATTCTTCAAATTTTATGGTAACATGCACATGCAAATAAAAATACAAGAAAAACAAGTTAAAATTCAAGTTAAAATTGTTCAAATTTTATAATACACGCTCATATTTTTTAATTAAAAAAACCATGTTTTTCATTTGAATATATTCTATAGAACAATTTATGTTCTATTTCAAATATATTGATGTGATATTACTTATGAGAAGAATATGGTAACATGTGCATGTAATTTATAATATAAATTTAGATACATTAATTTAAACATAAACTTTGAGATACAATTTATAATTTGATAGATTGTCATTATTATTATTTATTAAATCTCTCAAAAATATATAAGAATAAAAAATGTGTATGTAATAGTATTATGTATGATGAAAAATTTAATAGGATTTTCTAAGGGCTACAATACAATATATACAGATATATTATATAAGTATATAAAATGAAATTGAATTTATTAAAAAAATTACGATATCATATAATTGATTATGAAGAATGTTAATTGATAAATAAGAATAATTTGAAATGGTAAATATGTATGAAGAAATATCATTTGGGATATGAATGAATTATCAAGAATTGATAAGGTTAAACATATCCAATGAAAGTTTTTCAAGGATTGGTACTTTTACTGGTAGTATATATATATATATATATATATATATATATATATATATATATATATATATATATATATATATATATATATATATAGTCGAGTGATATCGTGCGGCGTCCCGCACGGTGCGGGAACGACGTCGTTCGTCCGATCGCGGGTCCATCGCATCCAACGGTCGATGTGAATCGCACCCGACCGTCCGATACGATGGACCCATGATCGACGGCCCGTGATCGTTCGCGCACGTTCCCGCATCGCGCACCGTATCATTCCTCTATATATATATATATATATATATATATATATATATATATATATACGCGAGTGATAATATGCGGGTCGTGCGGTCGTGCGGATCCGACGTGAGTCGTCCGATCGCGGGTCCATCGCATCCAACGGTCGAGATGAATCGCCCCCGACCGTCCGATGCGATGGACCCGTGATCGACGGCCCGTGGTCGATGCCGCACGTCCGCACGACCTGCACCGTATCATTTCCCTATATATATATATATATATATATATATATATATATATATATATATATATATATATATATATATATATATGAGCGATTACGTGCGGCGAACGGCGGGTGCGGCCGCGATCACGGGCCGTCGATCACGAATCCATCGCATCCGACGGTGATGAACGATTCACATCGGACCGTCGGATGCGATAAACCCATGATCGGACGGCCCGTGTCACGGCCGCACCCCCGTTCGCCTCACCCAATCACTTCACTATATATATATATATATATATATATATATATATATATATATATATATATATATTTATATTCATATATAGACTCGTGATTACGTGCGGTCGGTGCGGATTCGACGTGCGTCGTCCGATCGCTGGTCCATCGCATCAGACGGTCGGGGGCGATTCACATCGATCGTTGGATGCGATGGACCCGCGATCGGACGACGTACGTCGAATCCGCACGACCGCACCGACCGCACGCTATCACTCGACTATATATATATATATAGAGAGAGAGAGAGGAATGATACGGTGCGCGATGCGGGAACGTGCGCGAACGACCACGGGCCGTCGATCACGGGTCCATCGCGGGTCCATCGCATCGGACGGTCGGGTGCGATTCACATCGACCGTTGGATGCGATGGACCCGCGATCGGACGAACGACGTCGTTCCCGCACAGTGCGGGACGCCGCACGATATCACTCGACTATATATATATATATGTGTGTGTGTGTGTGTGTGTGTGTGTGTGTGAAAATTATTACGTGCGGCCGCGACGTGGGCCGTTCGATCGCGGGTCCATCGTATCCGACGGTCGACGTGAATCGCATCCGACCGTCCAATGCGATAGACCCGTGATCGACGGCCCGTGATCGCTGCCACACCCGCCGTTCGCCGCACGTAATCACCCATATATATATATATATATATATATATATATACACGAGCGCAACGTGGGCCGTTCGATTGCGAGTCCATCGCATCCAACGGTCGATGTGAATCGCACTTGACCGTCCGATGCGATGGACACGTGATCGCTGTCGCACCCGCCGTTCGCCGTCGATCACGTCGAATCCGCACGACCGCACCGACCGCACGCTATCACTCGACTATATATATATATATAGTCGAGTGATATCGTGCGGCGTCCCGCACGGTGCGGGAACGACGTCGTTCGTCCGATCGCGGGTCCATCGTATCCAACGGTCGATGTGAATCGCACCCGACCGTCCGATGCGATGGACCCGCGATGGACCCGTGATCGACGGCCCGTGGTCGTTCGCGCACGTTCCCGCATCGCGCACTGTATCATTCCTCATATATATATATATATATATATATATATATATATATATATATATATATATATATATATATATATATATATATATATGGAACCGATTAGGTGCGGCGAACGGCGGGTGCGGCAGCGATCATGGGCTGTCGATCACGGGTCCATCGCATCGGACGGTCGGGTGCGATTCACGTCGACCGTTGGATGCGATGGACCTGCGATCGAACGGCCCACGTCGCTGCCGCACCTGCCGTTCGCCGCACCTAATCGCGAGCGTATATGTATGAACGATCAGGTGCGGCAGCGATCACGGGTCCATCGCATCCAACGGTCGGATGCGATTCACATCGACCATCAGATGCGATGGACCCATGATCGGACGGTCCACGTCGCGGCCGTACCCGCCATTCGCCGCACCTAATCGCTTCACTATATATATATATTGGAGCAGAGTCATAATTTAGAAAAAAAGGGGGGCCGGGGCAAAGAGACTTAGAATAAAAAATAAAAAGTTTTTGTAAAAAAAATATAAATATATAAAACATGGTAATTTGAAAATAAAAGTAAAAATGATGAAAAATGAAAAAAAAACTTTGAGTTTAAAATTGTGAATTTTCAATACCTCGGAACTATTGAAAAAAAATCTCATAAAACAAAGCATTTATCAAAATTTGAAAAAAAAAAGAAGTAAAACACAAATACACGACTCTAAATCTTAAAAATTTCAATGGATATTTTTTTCCGCTTGGTTATTTCAAGGGATATTGATACACTAGGTCCATTTTTTAGCTCTATTTAAAATTGTCATGACTAACACACTATATAAATTGATTAACATATACATACTTCTCCATCTATCTATACACTATCATTAAAAAAATATAAATATATGCATTCTATTCATATATTTTATTTTTCATAAATAAATACTTCATTAGTTGGGTAAATACTTTACAAAAATTCAAAATATGTGTGAACTGTAAAAGAAATGAAACACAACATTTTTAAATTTCAATACTAACTTCATTACAATACGAACTAAGTAGTGTATCTAATGTCTTATTTCACACAGTTTTTTTCTGCCCCAATTCCAGTCTTATATACGTCAATAGAAA
Source organism: Acorus calamus (assembly GCA_030737845.1). Taxonomy (NCBI): domain Eukaryota; kingdom Viridiplantae; phylum Streptophyta; class Magnoliopsida; order Acorales; family Acoraceae; genus Acorus; species Acorus calamus. The sequence goes on from CM060861.1 coordinate 25,440,392, forward strand.
ATAACTGAAAAATATACTCACATTAATTATGCATATGTTTTGATAAATTTTGTTTCATATTTTTTATAAATGCATTAATACAATTTATTGGAGCATACATTTTTTGTAAAGTCATATACTTTATTAAATAAGATATATAATTTTTTAAAATTCAAAATATTTATAGACTGGAATTGAGACTGAAAAAATGACTATACGTAACATTATTCCACTTTTTTTAATATATGATATGAGATATAGCACATTGAGCATACCGAATTCCTTTAAAAAGCCCATCTTAAAAGTTCATAAATGATGGGGACTTCCAAGATTTGATACGTGTCTTACTGTTTACAAGGGAATTCATATAATAACTTGCCAAAAGACATATATAAGTATAACATATACGTATACACACCCCTGTGAAGCTTGGGGGGGCCTGGGCCCCAGCCTGCCCCCCCTTGTCTCTACCCCTATATATATATATGTGTGTGTGTGTATATATACGCTCGCGATTAGGTGCGGCGAACGGCAGGTGCGGCCGCGACGTGGGCCGTCCGATCGCGGGTCCATCGCATCCGAAGGTCGATGTGAATCGCACCCGACCGTCTAATGCGATGGACCCGTGATCGCTACCGCACCCGCCATTCGCCGCACATAATCGGTTCCCATATATATATATATATATTTAGCCTTCTGCTATGTAAAAAATAAAAAATAAAAGAAAAATCATCAAAATCATTTGAAAAGTCCTGTATGAGGGTCTGACATGTGCCATTCCTTCGTTGGAAACTAACAAAATTGTGTTTTATTAGATTTGTTGGAATAACTCAGTTTGACAGTCTTTCTCATTCTCATTATGCTGGAACACTTCTTTAGATATTTTATTCATTTACTCATTCTTAGAAATTCCAGACCAAATTTATATATACATCCATGAAATCTTTCAAAATTAAATTCTTAATAGCGAAGAATTCTCTTCATAGACCAAAGTTATCAAACGGTCCTAAAAGTCTTTGAATATACATCATGTCAAAGTTTTCAAGCTTATAAAACTCACAACTCATACTAAAACACGTGGTAAAACTAAAATCTACATATTCAAGCAAAATATTAAAAACAACATAGTTAAAACACACATCAAGTAATCTAACTCACACTACCATACAATAATAAAAACACACATCAAATCATGCACTGTGAATCAACACTAAATATCGAATTTCCTTTTGATAGGATGGGAGAGGTACACCTTCTTTAGTGATGAGACTTCGTTTCAAGTCTTGCCATCTGCTGATAGAGAAGATTTAAAGAAGAAAAAAAATTACAAAAAAAAAACAACACTACTAAACCCAAGTTTGGTTTGTCCATGCCCCAATTTAAACCAAACCCAAATGCATATCAAGTTAAAATAAATTAACCTGAATCCAACTCCATCCGAATGTCATCTATTCCCGCACAAGTTGCAACCCTATCTTTCATCCTTGTTGATATATTTTCTTCGAATTCCGAAGCGCAACCTCGATTCGTCGACGATGAACTCTGGGACCAAAGAGACCAGGCACCACTGGATGAAATGAGGAAGGTAAGGGCACACGCGCGGCTCGTAGCCTATCCAGCGGATGGCCGCGCGAGCATAGGCTTCGGGAGATGCCACAAAGAGAGGTCTTTTGGTTAGTTTCCTCTTTGAGTACATCCTTGTAGCCACAAACAAAGGAATCTGCAAGCAAAAGACTTAAGGCTTGCATAACCTTTGATTTATAGAGGTCTTAATCATGATCTTACAACAAATGTTTTATTAATTTGATGACCAATACTAAAAATCACGAAAAGAAATGTCATCCTAGTTATTATTTTATTGATAGGGGTGTCTTTTATTTCTATGATTTGTTCACAAAATTGATCATCTTTTTAATTATTAGATTATTTTTCATTTCACTGTAACAAGACAAATGGGTAAAAGAAAAGACAGTATAGAAAAAAGAATAACTAAATAGATACCTGACACTGCACATCGATCCCACTCTTTTTGTACTCCACATAAAGGCTCCTTGAGAACTGGTCAATGTACCTGGAAAACACAATCCAGATTATTAAAATTTCATATATTGAATTTATTAGTGTAAGTTGTCAATTATCAGAATAAATCTACATCATATTAGTATCTGTATCAAAAAAAAAAAAAACTCACGTAAGTTTACCTGAGTTTGTCGATTCATAAATTATAATACAACCAGATTGATATGATTAGACTGGGGTTGGTTTAACTTGGCCTGCGGTCATTATCCAAAATATATGTATTCACTCCGATTCGTATATGAAAAATTAGAAATAATTCAATATTAATTCATTTTAATATCATAAGTGTGGACATGAATCTGATATGAAAAAAATATCTCAATTCAATATATGTTATAATTTATTATATATGTTATATTAAATATGGTTCACATTTATTATCCTATATGATTAAGTATACTCATGATATTATAAATAACTATTATATTGTATTTTCTATGTATGATATCTAAAAGAGATAATAGTATATTCTAAGTTCACAATTTTTAACTCTCATAACTATCTAAATATGACTTGATAACTCAAAATTATGTCCATACTTAGACATATCAATTATCCTAAGAGATTTGAATAAAAAATATATATTCATCTGTTTAACCTTTCACCCATCTTGAATTCTAGTTCAGTTTATCATATAAATTCAATGGTATAATAAAACCAATCGACCCACCAGTTGGATGGATGGATTTTTTTATAACTGACTGCGAACGATTAAACAAGTCTATTCATCACTCACCGAAGTAATTACTTTTAAGTAAAAATTTAAAAAGTTAAGATTTAAGACCTCATAGTTATCCATAGATTTAAAAAAAAAAACAAATCTATTCTATTAGGCTCCGTTTGGCAGCACGATTGGGTCGGATTCCGCTTTTTGAAAAGCTAAAATCTCAAAATCGTGCAGTCAAATGGGTCGGATTCCGGCAGAATCAAAAGCTGGATTCCTTTTAATTTCTCTCTCGAAATCCGTGTTTTTGAAATCTCAAAAACAACGCTTTTTGGTCGAAATCGATTTTTTGAATTGAAAAATAACTTTTTCTACCAAACATTAAACTCCTTTCAAATATTGATTCTTGAATTAAAAAAAAGCATCACAAAAAAGTCAAAAGTCTAAAATCATCTTAAAAAGTAACTTTATTCCAAAATCTACTTTTCAATCTGTGTTTCCAAACGGAGCATAAGTGAAAGTGTATGTTTTTTTTTTCCTTTGTAATATGAATATTTTCAGTTGTAACATATCAATTTTATGTGTAATTTCATATTAAATTCTAAAAATGATTTATTTAATTATTATTTAAAAAATTAGTATAACGTTTATGTATATGTAATATTATATATTATATCACATATAAATGGATTAAAAAAATAAAGATATTGGTTGTGGGCATAATTATTTTATAAACACGCACATCGTGCGTGGGGAAAAAGTATTTCAATATTCACATTTTTTGTGTTTTTAATAACAATATTAATATAATTAATTTTAAGTAAAAAAAGTAAAAATTTAAGATTAAACCCTTCTTAATTGTCTCCAAATACTTTTTTAAAAAATATTTCACATTTTCTAAAAAACTTATTTGTTTATTTAATAAAAATATTGTATTTTTAGAAAATGTATGCCATTTATTATTAGAAAAACAGTTACAAAATGGTCTGAGCGGAGAAGAGAAGATCATAAAACAAAATAAAAGAACTACAAACACGACCCCCAAGTAGGCCTGTCAACGGGTCGGGTCCAAACCCGGACTTGACCTGACCCGACCCGGACCCAATTACACGTGTAATATACCCGACCCGATGGACCCGAACATACAAACGGGTCGGGTATATTCGGGCCCAGGTCCACCCCGCCCCGACCCGTTGGACTTAAGACCTGACTGTTTTATTAATATACATTCATATATTACAAGAATATTAGTATTAGTTGACCCATAATTTTATTTCTTATTTATCAAGCTACAAGTATAAGTGTTTATTGTTTACTTTGCGACACAAGTAACTATGAGCTCTCCCTTTTAATTCATTGTTATATTGTTTAGACTTATGTTTACTTTGAATGTTGTTTAGTAATTTATTCACTTCTTTTGAATTGTACAAAAATATGTTCAAACACAGTATTAGGATATCAGTTTAGAAAATTAAATAATAATTAATGATTTATTACAAATTTTTCCTAATAGAATGATAAAACAAACAAATTCATGAGTTTAAATTTTTTTTGTTTTTATTAACTTTCCTCGGGTCGGGTCCGGACCCGATCCGACCCGAGACCCGACGGGTCCAGGTCTGGGTCCACATGTTCAGGACCCGCTGGGTCCTGGGTTGGACCCGAACCCGCCGGGTCTAACCACGAGTCGGGTCCAGGTCCACCCAAACCCGACCCAGACCCGACCTGTTGACAGCCTACCCCCAAGGATTAAAGAAGGGAAGGCTTTGACAAGGAAAAACCCCCTCCATGTGCCACTGCCAAAAGGTGTCAAACCATGCAACGCTCAACAATCCTCTCTTTGGAAAGACTAGGGCTCCAAGATAATATCACGGTTTAAATCTAGCTAATCTATTCATTTTTCTAGTTTGATTTTTAAAAAATTGTAATAAAAAATAGAAAAAATTCGATGTATTTCTCTAAAAACTTATGAAAATTAAAAAAAAAAGTCTATGTAAAGTTAGTAAATCTTATCAGATCTCTATCTTATTAGGCAACATTTATTTTATTCTCCATCGTAACCAAAACTAACTAAATGTGTTGTTAACCATCACCATGCATGGTAAATTACTATTATACCATTTTAAAATTTAATTTTTCTTGAAAAAATTGATATAACTCTGAAATCTTAAAAAAAATAAAAAAAGAGTCTCCTTAAAATTTAAAAATTGTCTTAACTCCCTCAAATTTTCTTAAAATCACAAAAAGTCTATATTATTATCTAAAAGTATATACTAATTTATTTAAATTTGATGAAGCTATAATTTTTTTTTGTTTAGTCTTTGTGTAAGATTGAGGAGGTGAAAATATTGAAAAAAAGATTCAATTTGGTAAATCAATGAGATTCAACGATATTTTTTTTTACAGTTGATAACAATTCAAGAGATGGGGATCTTGTAAAATGAAGGGGTATTTTCATCTTACAAAAGAATAAAATCTATTGATATAAAGTTTGTAGGGACTCAATCCAATTTTAGTAAGTTTCTAAAGACTTATTTCGATATAAAAGAGACTAAATTCATTAACAATTCATTAACTCATATAGTTAAGAAAATATTTTTATAAAAAAAAAACAACATGAAAATCTTACGGCTTTAATTTTTTTTTTTTTTAAAATAATTTTCAAATATTGTATTATCATAATGTACACTGCATCAAAAGAAGAAGAAGATCTTACGCTTTGGTGGCGGCATATACGGAGAAGAGCGGAGACGAAGGCGTGACGAAGACCGACCCGGACCCGACATTAACGATCGCACCCCTCCCCCTCCTCAGCATCCCCTCCAACACCACCCTCGTCACCAAAGTCATCCCCTTCACGTTCACGCTCAACATCCTCTCCACCTCCTCCTCCCCCATCTCATGCACGTACTTCCCATACAAGTTCGAAACCCCCGCATTGTTCACCAGAACCCCAACATCAACCCCTTCAATCGCCTCCCGAATCCGCCGCACCCCCTCGGAGAGGTCCCCGGAGAGGTCGACGACGACGGTGTTGATCTGGGTCTTGCCGTATTCGGCCTTGATTTCATCGGAGACCGTGGCGAGCTTGTCGGGGTTGCGGCCGACGAGGACCAGGTGGAGGCCTTTGCGGGCGAGTTGGAAAGCGAAGGCCTTTCCGATGCCGTCGGTGGGGCCGGTGACGAGGGCCCAGGAGCCGTAGCTCTTGATGAGGTTCTTTGGGGGTCGGAGGAAGGTCACGTACAGCCATTTGAGGAGGGAGAAGGTGGACTTGGAGAGGGAGAGGAGGCCGAGGAGTCCGAGGAGGAGGAACCATGTGGGTTGCTGTTTCAGGTCCTCTGCGTAGTGACAAATCTCCATTTTTATTTTTATACAGAGAGGGAAAATTAAGATGGGGGAGTCTGGATTTTAGAAGGGATCTAGGGAGCATATAAGAGGGTGTTAGCCAATGAGAATGTGCCGCTTAAATTGAATGTACTGTAAACAAATATATTTTAATTGATTTTTTTTTATTGGTAAGAGTCTTGTTGGAGGGTTAATTTTTTTACTTTTATACATGGCGCGTTACATTGGCTAACTTCAAGATACTCTGTGTAGTTTATTTTTAGAGAAATTGTAGACAGCTTATCTCAAATTTTACCTTCATCCAGGACTTTTTAAATGATTTTGAAGATTTTTCTTTTTAAAATAGTAGAAGGCAAATGTATATATAATAATAATATTATACATCCATGCAATCATTTCCCTTAGGCGCGGCCCAAATCTATCCCAAATTTGGTCGATTGAACCGGTTAAATATTCACTCGTTTTAAATGCCACTTCGGTTTACTCTTAAAATCCAATGAAATAAAAGGCCGGTAAAACCTAATCAATTCATCGACTAAACCAGACAATTTTTGTGAACCAGCACGGGTTGATTAAATCAATCTTTCTTTGTTCATATAATTAAATTGTGCTTAATTATTTGATAAGATATAAAATCTAATAGAAATTTAAATTTTATATACTAAAATTATGCTATGATGTTAAATAAAAATATTGTTCAAAGCTTTTTTAAAATATTTTATATTTTTATTTAGTGTTGATAATTAATATATTTATTATATTATAATTATGTCACAATTAAAACCTGATTGATCCTATGGTTGAATCAGTGATTCTTAACCCAGTGATTTTTGCGATTCATTCAACTAGACAGTCTTTAAAACATTGATTTTTACAACCCCATAGGGGTTGATGGGGGTTTATTGATCTTGGACCATTTGATCATATTTGTACTGCAAATTGGTCAAGATTGTCGCAGGGTTTGAACAATTACAATGTTATTATACAATGCAACAATGAAACTGGTCGTAAAACTGATTTTGGACTGATGTCACAGTTGCAACTAAAAATAGTTTTGGATCATTTTTTTCACTAAAAAGAAGGGGGAGGGGGGTCATTTTGAGAAATTGCTCTTCGTTTGACCCCATTATATTTTAGGATTTTGAGATTCACATGTGGGAATGAGATCCTCTATTTTTTTAACTCAGAGAAACTATGTGTTAACCAACATGTTGGTGTCATGTTGATAGTTCAAAAAATTAAAGTGTGCATCCATTGATTTTCTTGAAAATAACATAACAGATGTTAACATTTTCATGGAGTTGATTTTTCACGTCTATATGGCATGTTCCATTAAAAAACACAGAGATTCCATGTGATTGTCGCACAGAGGATCTGAACTCGATCGTCATGTAACACTTCACATGTCTAGCACGTGATTTTTAGTCTACCTAATAAGATAAGACCTGATGAGATCTAGTTAAAATTGGATCTTAAATTATCATAGAAGTAATCACCGGGCATATATTAGTCTACACCCCTTACAAATGACACTGAGAAAATGCTGAACAACATAGATTTTGGAAACAGCTCACTAAACTCATTGAATGAGTTACGTTGTCCTTTTTTATAGTGAATTTGATCACAATATAGTTATGTTGGATCCACTTATCAATGTGTTAGAAATTAAAACTGCCATGTAAACTTTATTCGTTTTAGGGTTGTCGATATTATATTAATTGGACTGGCAATTTAATTAACAAGTGAGACCATGAGGAGGAGATTGGGTTGGTTTCTCAGCTGCTCTGATAGAGAGCTCACTCTTGCATTCAAATATGATATTAACATAATAACATGCAGTTGTGTGGCTTAATTTGTTACGTATTCTAGCTACTTTTACAAAATCAGTTTTACCAAATCAAATCCAAAATGATCTTTTTAAATTTTAGTTTGTAGTTTCAGATTTTAATTTTATTTATTAAAATTCAACAAAAAAAAACTTTAACGAAAAGATCGAGGATTTATTGAGGATAACTTTTATGAAAGCTGGTCAATAAAAACTTATATGTAAAAGTTATTTTTGAAATTAGCTGTAATTGCTTCCACATAAAAGTTGGTAGCTAACTAGGTGCAGCGAATGAAAAATAATTAATTAATTTTGGACCACTGATCCTCATTTATATTGCAGGTTCCAACTTCCACATTCACAAATTTAACAAGTAGAGGTACCACTGAAGTTATTATGACAGTAGATTATTTTCAAGGCTGGACCAGCAGGGCAAGACATATAGATTTTTTTTTTTTACTTTATTTTTATTTTATTGTATTTTTATTATTGCTAAAGTTTCATTAGTCCATATACCATTGAATTAGAATGGATAATAATAAAAGAGTATCGTTACATGGACCCCAAAATATAAGCCCCATTCACAGGCCCCATTAGGTATCATAATTTTATTGGCTGGTTGTTTGATTTTTGGAAGACCTTCGAAAACAAAAATACCTAAATACCCTTGTAACCCACGTTTTTTTTTTAGTTTGTTAAATATTTCATTTTAAGAGTATCTCCAATCCTATACTCAAACATTTACTCAAACTTAAATTTGAGTAAAAATCACCCAAAATCCTATCCAACAATTTATCTATACCCATATCAAATCAAATTTTTACTCAAATATTTATCCAAATTAAGTGAGACTCAAATCTTTACTCAACTTTTTAACATATCTTTTTTATAATTTATTTCCACAATTTCTTACATTTTTTTCCTTCAACTCCACCTTTAATTTAATTATATTAGATATTTTTTCACCCTTCTAAATTTTCAATGTCTCTTGAAATAAAAAAAATAGTCTTCTTTCTTAATAATCGCAATGCGATAAAGTGAAACCAAAACGATATATTTTTTTTCTTTAATAATCGCTGTTGAAGATTTGTGGCTTCAATTATATAGTTTGGTTCGTCTCACGGTGTATCAGGCAAACCACTCCTCCTTAAACCCTAACGGATGCAATAAAATCAAGCGCCCATTCAAATTCAACGGAAACCATAAAAAAATCATTTATTTGATTTTCAACATCCATTTCATTGTGAAATCGATCATTTTCGCTCACTGAAAATACACAGCAATGACTAAAAGGGATAAACATTTTTTTTTTGGATTTTTTTAATTTCTTCATGAATGCTTTATACATTGATTAATCAAATCATCAGATATATTTTTTGATGTTTTTCAATCCAGAACCATTGAGATTGAAGCCTTCATTATTTTTTTGATGTTTTTATTTAATCAAATCGTCTGCCATTGCAATATTTTTTTTCCTGAATTTCTAAGACAACTAAGTTTTCAAATTTAAACATACATCTAGATTTCATTGAATGTAATTGGATCTGGAACAGTGTATCTGAATTTTAAATATAACTAAATTTTAAATATAATTGTATAAAAACGTGAGAGATTTTATCTGAATTTCATAGACTGTATAATGTATTTAAATTTGTAACAATGTATCTGAATTTCAGTATGTGAATTTCATAAACTGTATAATGTATTTGAATGTGAAAAGTTGTATATTGAGTTCCGAGAATATAACAGTATGTAGCTTTCTTAGAATGTATCTGTATCTAAAACAATCAATTTGAATATAACTAAGTTTCCAAAATGCACATATATCTGATTTTCATAAAACTGTAACTAGATATGGAACAATGTATTTAAATTTTACTTACAACTAAATTACAATGTATCTGAATAATGTAGCTTAATACATGAAAAACTAAATGGTTTGCAATGGATAACCATTCAATTTAAATTTATTGCATGACTCCAAATATTGAAATATCGAAACAGAGGAGAGACTATTACCCTCGTTAAAGATCCTTGCATAGGTTATTTGATACTTTTTTCTTTATTTAAACTAAAAAAAGATGAAGCATACAGTGGAGATCACTTTTAGGAGGTAAAACAACAATATTTTTCAAACAATGTATCTTGATTTTCCCAAAAAAGTAATTAGATTATTGGGAAAAGACATTTAAAAAAAAGAAAAAAATGACAAACAACCAACTAAACAAAGCAGAAAATATAAATTAAAATAATATAGTTAAACATAACAAAATAGTTATTCATTAAATAACATTACATAAAATGACAAAAACATTTATAGAAAAACTTATATAAACTAATGAAACTGGTTTGTCAGTTATATTTAAAATGTATCCGAATTTCAAAATGTATCTGAAATTCAAAAATAAAGGTAGAGGTGAAGGTTGGAGAAGGTGGAGACACAAGGAGGATTAAAAATGTTATCAAACAACATCTCATTTGATAGAGGACGACAAGAGAAATTCAAGGGTGATGACGCCGATCGCTAGAAATGAGCAAGCCGACCGGAATGATTTTTTGAAATGATGGATGACTTAAGAGGGTATAAAAGGAATTCTATGTATGTCACGTCAAGAGGCTTGTGACGGGGCCTAATTTTGGACTTAAAAATCATTTTCGATAATAAAAACACCATAGATTTGCAAACAGTACTTTCCAACACTGGTATTTTATTCTTTAAAAAAAACACTGGTATTTTATTTTTGGATGGATATATCAATAAAAAAATGCACATATTAGTTTCATTATGCTTTTTTTTTTCTCTTCTTTTCGAGTGAATTTGAAATCATGGTGGAGACATGTCTACATATATAGTTAATTGTTTATTTCAATGTAATTAAAATTATATTAGTAAACTATATTAGGTTGGCCAATTGAACCGCTCGAGCATCCATATCTAACCAAAGGATTAATTCAGATTCTTTTTTAACATTTTCTTAGTTGATTTATATTTACTTATTCATTTTTAACTGTTTTTTTTATTATTTATTAAAAAATGAGAATTGTTCTTGACCAATATACACAGAATTATTGCAACTAATGCTCATGGAAAAGATGCACAAATCTTAACTTTTAGATATTCAATGTCCTTCGAATCTAACAAATAACAAAGATATCTTATTATATATAAAATCTAATATACCAGTAAAAGGACTTCAAAATGGGCGCTGATAAAATATATAGACTAAATTAATGGGCTTGGGATTGTACACCATTTGCTAGTTAGCAGAGAGAGAGAGATCGATCTTTAATAGCGTTTACTCGCATTTGATGGTGGAATTATTACACACAGTCATTTTTATAGTCTCAAATGCAGTTTTATATACTTCTTTAGTCATTGAATAGCTATCCCAATAAAGTGTGTGTGTATGTGTATATTATTACATATATGGGATCCGATTACGTGCGGTGTGCGGTCGGTGCGGTGCGCGATCACGGGCCGTCGATCACGGGTCCATCGCATCGGACGGTCGGGTGCGATTCACGTCGACCGTTGGATGCGATGGACCCGCGATCGAACGGCCCACGTCGTAAACCGCACCGACCGCACACCGCACGTAATCACGACCATATATATATATATATATATATATATATATATATATATATATATAGTCGTGATATTATATGGTCGTGCGGTCGGTGCGGTCGCGATCACGGGTCCATCGCATCGGACGGTCGAGTGCGAATCACGTCGACCGTTGGATGCGATGGACCTGCCCGCGATCGTGACCGCACGACCGCATATTATCGGAAATATATATATATATATATATACACATTCTCCTTAGAATATAGGGTAATTAGCACTTTTAACCCCGAAAAAATGAATATTCGCAAAAATAGCCCTGGCCGTCGAATATTAGCAAAAACTAGCTCCGGTGAGAGATTATACAGGAGACGGATTATATATATATAATCCGTCTCCCGTGTTAATTTTTTCGAAACGGGGGGTTTGAATACACGAGACGGCATATATATATGCCGTCTAAAGGAGACGGCATATATATATGCCGCCTCCTTTAGATTTTTTTTTATTTTTTTTTCCCTTTTTAATTTTTGTTCAAATATAATCCTGCATTTGATACAGTGTATAATCCTGCTTAAACATAGATGAAAACCTATGAAAATGCTGCTTGAATGAAATAAAACAATTTAAAAGAAATAAAACAAAAGTTATATAAATTACAATCACTTCATTTTCTGTTTGTGCATAAAAGATCATATATATATAAACATATATTGTGTCCCATATATACAGTCATCCAAAAAACTTAAGGAACCCTTTCTTTTTTGCTTTTCTTGGAGCAGGAGGTGCTGATGAAGAGGGTACGTCTGTGGCTGTAGAAGATGGCGCAGCTGATTGAGACGGAGTGGTAAATGGTTCACCCGATCTCCGACTGGAAGTAGTAGAAGTGCCCTAAATCCTGCGTGGCCCACGAACGTATGTCTGAAGGGTCATATGTGGAGCCTGATCTGAAACTGGAGCTGGTTGTGGTGGCTGCTCTTCCAATTCTGGCTCCAGTCGTACCTCACCAAAGAACTCGTCAATAGTAAATTCAATATCTTCTACTGCTCCAAATGCACTGTCATCTATAACATCCCTCGTATAATCATCATCATCTGTATCTGCACTTGAGGTACTCGCTGGCCCCATCGTCGCCTCTGCATAATCACGTGCCACAGCAATTATACGTCCCCACTCATCATAATTGGGGTACAACACCAACCCCCTTGCAAGCACCTCAGTAATTTTCTGTGTAAGTCCCCCCTGTTTATGAGATATGACATTATAATAAGTGGGTATAAAATAATTTATCGCTTTATACAAATGTAACAAATGTCCAAGAAATTACCGAATGTTGTGCGACATAGCCTGGAGGGTGGTGTGGGGGTGGTGGAGGTGTGATATGTCTGACTGTTCTCTCCGAATACCACTCCATATATCTCCTTGAACTTTTGGTCTGATGCAATTGTTGGATGTGATCCAAGCGGTGGTCCCAACGCTCGATGAAAGTTTGGTGGTATACCATCCAATCAGTATCTTGTTTACCTCGTCTGTTCACCCAGTCGATGACCTCTACAGTAGATGGTATGTCTTGATGCACTCCAAATTGACGTGTCACTCGATCAGGCACGTGCATCTCCACAATGTCAAAGCAAATAAGTGGGACCCTGGCCAACCATAACTCCATGTGATCCAAACACATTGGTGGTAGTATCTCATATGTCCCAAGATAAGGCTGCCAGATAACCTACCAAAAATCCATGATGAGACTATTAGTATAACAATCTCAGTTGTATATTTGTGTGTGCGACGTAATAATAATGTTTGAATCACCTATGACTCAAGCTGGTAGTCCAACTGTGCTCTGTAATAAATCAAAACTCGTGAATTTTCATCAAATCTCTGAGTCACCTTCCACCTGATAGTGAAGAATTTAGTGAAATCTGATCATCGCAGTCTTTGATAATAGAAGATGAAAAAAATGTTGTACCTTGCTCCCAAAGGTCTATCTCCAAGCACAAAATCTGAGTCATGCAAATCCGGTCGTCCAACGTGTAATCTCTCCCATGACCATATCTGTCAGAACAAACAAACAAACATTATGGTCGATAAGTGTTAAAAAAAAGAATGTTCTACATCAGAACTTGGAGTGTATATATTACCTGTAGCAGCGAATAAAATCCATGAGATCCTGCAGACGTCCTCTCTCCAAGCACACTACCCTTGTACAGCGCTCTATACAAGTGTGCCAACGCAGCTGCACCCCAAGAATAAGAACCAGCATCATCCAAATCTCTCAGTAGATAAAGATAGCATGCGTGTATCTTATTTCTAGTGCCATCAGCGAAGATGGTTGATCCAATAACAAATAGGATATATGCACGTGCATACTGCTGGAGGATGTCGTCATCCAAATCAATATCTGATACAATGCTGAAGGTTTCTTTAAGCCATGCCAGATAAATTCTACCACCCTTGATCTTTTCTGCAGGGGGGCCAACACCTAACAGCTTCTCACAAACGGCTCCCCAGTCATCGCAGTCTGTGATACCGGTCACAGGCTTGCCATCAACAGGAAGCCCAGTCAGAACAGCAACATCCTGAAGTGTGACGGTCATCTCGCCATGTCGCAGATGAAATGTGTTAGTTTCTGGTCTCCATCATTCTACGAGTGCTTGTAACAGTCGATGATCTGATCTGGTATATCCCATCTGCGTCAAATAGTAAAATCTGGATGCCCTCACGTATGGCTCGATGCGTGGATCCATGACCCAGTGACGCAATGCCGCCATGTGGATTGTGAACTTCATGGTATCGGTCTGTGTCAATTTGAATCAGTTCGTTAAATAAAATAAATGTAAACCACAATAATAACACAAGAGATAATGAGATTCCTCTGGATATACCTGTCCCTGAAATCCATGATGAGACCTATGAGATCCCTGAAAATACAGCAAATTATCCACAACGGGTCCATGCCACTCACGTATCTCCATCACCTGTATTCCCTGTACACAAATTAATATATACTCGTACAAATGGATCGTGAATTTATCATCATATGATATTGAATTTATACCAGCATTTGTATTTTTGAGTTGACATTTATTTTTTGAGTGGACATTTATTTTCTCTATGACCTTTCTGGTGACATGTTGAACATGTATATCGTAGGCTAGGATCCCTGGTGTCCATATGCATACGTCGGCGAGTTGACACGGGGCATCCCGCTTGTCTCCTAACTTTCGGTGGGACGAAGATAGGATCATTTTCTGTAGGAATCGGCCATCGACTTTTATCATCAACAGAGTGGAATCGGGGTTCATAGGTGTGTCTATATGCCTCTGAAGAAAGCCAATGTGACACATATCTCCCAGGACTGATACGAGCATACCCGCAAGCCGCTATGACATGTGCACATGGATAGTGAAACACCATCACATTCATGCAACACAAACAAAGTATATTTCCTAAATGGCATTTGAATTTTTTAAAATGTTTTGTAAAATCCCATCAAATTTTTTCCTAAGGTTTTTGAATTTTTAAAAAAAGTTTTTGTATGATTTTTCAATTTTTTTTTAAGATTTAAAATTTTATTTTAACAAATAGGAAATTTTAAATAAATAAAAAACTAGCAAAAAAATTAACATTTAACATAACCAAACATCATACATTATCCATGTACTAAATAAATTCAACATTCAACATTTAGGGTTCTAATTAAAAAACAAAATATTAATCAATAAAATGAAAATAATTGATAAATAATAAATAAATAAATAAATTCAAGAACAATTAGGGTTTTGATTTTTACCTTTGGATTAAAGTTGTTTATGCTGTTGGATGGTGATTTTTGGGGCTTGGCTGTGAGTTACTAGAAAAAAGAGGTGAAAATGAGTGGAATGACGCGGAGACGGATTATATAAAATCCGCACCCTAGAGACGGCATATATATATGCCGTCTCCTGGAGATGGCATGTATATATGCCGTCTCCCGTAGACGGCATGTACATGCCGTCTAACGTGTAATTTTGCACCCACCTCTCTTTTTTTTGAAAAAAAATTAACACGGGAGACGGATTATATATATTCCGTCTCCTGTATAATCTCTCACCGAAGCTAGTTTTTGTTAATATTCGACGGCCGAGGCTATTTTTACGAATATTCATTTTTTCGGGGTTAAAAATGCTAATTACCCTAGAATATATATTAAGTTATTTTTTTTATATTTGTTAAAAATAAATCCATTTAATTTGAAATAGAATAAATGATATGCATTTTTCATCAAAACATACATACATCTCAATAGATAATGTTTATTATTGTGAAAAAATTAAAATACAATAAAGACTGCATTTTGAGTTGTATGTAACATCATCCTTGAATTATATAGATTGAAAGCCTTTGTAAGAGGACCCCGTGGGGTACTAAAACCCACGATACCCAGCCCATAAGAGCTGTATACCCATTTTTGCTTCCTGCCAGCTACAGGATTCGATCCTGCGCCCCCATGGGTTGGGGGGTGTCCCTATCTACCATGTCAAGCGTGGGCGGGAATATAACCTCCTTTTCGTAACTATGTGATACACTTGTACATTTTGTCCAGAATTAGGACAATTGAAAACGTTGCAATTAAGTTTTGTATGGGTCGGGTGGGACGGGTTTGATCGTCCATCCTCATTGAACCATGGCATTAACTCGAACCCAAACCCACCCAGCCTCACTGAGCTTTTTTTTTTTTTTCCGGAGTTCTATTACACAGTCCTCCCACCTCCAATTTCACTCCATGTACCTCGTTAATTAGCGTTATACAAACATATTAATGAGGTACATACCACATTAAAAAAATTTAAAATTTTATATAAATGAATTCATGCAATTAATTCAAGTATATATATTTTATTTTTTATAAAAACAAAACATATATACATCAACAGATGAAGTATACTATTTTTAAAAAAAAATCAAAACACGTACACATTCGAATTGGGGCTTAAAAATATTTTTCTTTTTTTTTATAGGACCTTGATACTATAGAGAAATTTTATATCAACCACTCGGTAGATAAAACAAATTTTTTTTTTACTCTGTGTAATTTATTTTCATATAAGAATATGCTTTGTTGTTATTAGATGGATTATACATCTTAACCCTTCGTTTGGGTGTGACATATGGTTATTCACATTTGATAGCTATACTGGGATAGATAACAATCCATGATGAATAAGTAAATTCTTGTTTAAAAGTCTTTTCTATTATTCTCATTGGAAAACGTAAAAATAATCTTTTTGTTGTCTGTTTCACCTTGGATAAAGTAGGGATAAGTGGTAGATAAAAAATAGATAAAAGTTTATAACTTTTTAAATGGCAACTATACACCTGCATAAATTATTTGTGTTTAGGAATAAGTGTGAGAGATGTATGTGTGATATGATAGAGGTGACAGTTTTTAGAATGTATGTACAGAGTGTTAGGTGAGATAAATTTTTAAAATGACAGAGAAGTGTATTTTTATCCATTAGCATAAATAAGCCCTGACAAGTAATTCCAGCTTTTTTTAAGAATAGTTATCAGGCTTTATCATAGTTTATCCAAACATAGCTATCAAAGTTTTTTCTAGCAAAACAAACAGTTTTTTTTGTTATTCTCCTGTATTCTTCCCTTTTCATTGCTTATGTTCCAGCCCAAACAGTGGGTAAAATAATTAAAACACTTATGTTTGGATTGAGAATAGAAGTTGGAATAAATTGATATAATTTAGAATAAGGGGTTTAAGGATGTTTGGATGGCTTGAATAAATGAGAATTTGTACGTCAAAATAATTTTGTATAAAATGGTATATAGATTTCACTCAACTCATGGAATTAAATTATTTCAGATTATTCAATTCAAATGAAATAAGTAGACCACTATCAAATAATTTTTATAATAAAATAGTAAGCATGGGTGGAAGGTTAACTCTTATACGAGCAAGTTCTTTCCAATCGTCCGATATTCTTTCGATATTCAAAGCACCAACTAGGGTGCTTCAAATTCTTGATGGTATTCGGTTTAATGAGGTATTATATTTATTTAAAATTTATACTTTTAGTAGGGTATAATTAGGTTTAATGAGGTTCATCTTTGGTCCTTATTGAGTCTATGTAATAAAGACTTGTAGCCTAATGGCATATTCAACTTTCATCTATCAATAATATTGGGTTATTTTAATTTTCTTTCTTTTTGAGAGATGTTGTCTGAGATCTTAACAAAGATCAGATCTTTTATTGTTCTTCTGTTGCGTTAGGTGGTATCAGAGCGAGGACTTGCCTGGCTCAATGGCACATGTTGATGTAGAGAATAGCCACCCTATTGACGGTGATCGTGGGGTGCAGGAGCTGTGTCGAAAGTTGCAAGATGGACAATAACAACATCAACAACAATTTCTTGATGTTCAATGACAACTACAAGAGATTCGTGAGATGTTGGTTGGTGTAAATCTTCACACCAACATCAGACGACCTAGAAGGGACGGGGTGCGAGCCGAGGGATTCACTCAAAGCCAACCTATTGTCTGCAATGTTGCCTGACGACCTCTTCATTTTCAACTTGACAACGAGGATGATTCGGATGACGACGTTATGGAATATACGACTATCAGCCGAAGCGGCGGCAACAAGAGAGTAGTGATGATCGATTGAAAGTGGATATCTCCTTCTTCAATGGTAATCTGCACATCGAGAATTTTCTCGACTGGATCTCTGAGATCCAGCACTTCTTAGAGATGATGGAGGTCCCCGATGAGAGGATTGTCAAGTTGGTGGCCTTCCATTTGAAGAATGGCGTCGCCGTTTGGTGGACTAACCAAAGAACGCCATGAAAAGACTCCTATTCATACGTGAAGGAGGATGAAGCAACTCCTCATGGGTTGATTCCTTCCACCAGACTTCAAGCAGTACCCGTTTCAGCTGTACCAAAACTGTCATCAAGGTAATCAATCTGTTTCTAACTACACTGCCGAATTTTTTACACTTTCGGATTGAAATAATATTGGGGAAATTGAATCACAACGGGTGGCCCGACACCTTAACGGGTTGAGGCCATCTATTCGAGATCGGATTGGTCTACAGGTGGTGTGGAGCATAGACGAGGCCCATAATATGGCGTTAAAGGCAAAATTAATGGATCAACGGACAGGAAATTCTTCAATCTTCTGTACGAGTACCCCAGATACATCTTTTCTGCATAAGAGGAAGGATGTTACATCTCCAAGTCTTCTCTACCAATTCAAAGGGGCGCTGGGCGTAAACGGTGAACAAGAAGGAATCAATCCAACAAGAGTCCCAAGACTCAAAATCCATACATGAGACCGACGCCCAACACCGGTTTTCAATGCAGAAGCCAGGACATCGCTCCAACGAATGTCCTGATCGAAGGTCGGTGAACCTCGTGGAGGAGGATGATAACAGTGTCGTGGGAAATGACACAACTGACGATGATGATCTATATCATGGCACCGTAGAAGAAGAAGGGGAGCGAGTCAACCTCGTTGTACAACGAGTGTTGTACTCGGCAAAGGAGTTCTCCAATTAGCACCACAAAATCTTTCGATCATGTTGCACGATCAACAAGAAAGTCTGCGATTTAATTATGGATAGTGAAAGCTTAGAAAACTTCGTTTCAAAAAAATTGGTGGACCACTTAAAGCTACCAACGGAGATGAATCACGCACCTTACTCTATAGATTGGATAAAAAAAGGCTCATCCGTGAAGGTGATAAAAGTTTGTAGAGTATCTATCTCTATCGATAATACTATAGAGATGTGAAGTGCTTTGCCACGTGGTGGACATGGATGCTAGTCATGTATTGTTGGGCAGACCTTGGCAATACGACGTTGACATCACTTATCGAAGCCGCGACAATACTTATGTATTTGTCTGAAAAACACACAAGATTGATAGATTAAATATAGGGACTAAAACCTAAATATAAAGATGTGAGGGATCAATCGCTAAATCCTATAATTTACGGAGACTTAAAACTAAAAATCTAAAAAAAAAGGTAGATGGAACAAAAATAATAGAGCCATAAATCCAGTGAGATATAAATGATTTTATGTAGTGTACATTACATGAAACCATGAATATACATAACAAAAATATTTATAATTTACAAGCGCTTTTATGAAGTGTGTGTGGGTATGAAATGTGTTGAGAAGTCGATCGATAAAGCTAACAATAAATACAAGATCAAACACAAGAACGGAATATCACATCACACGAAGAACACAAGATATACATGATTCGGTATATAGGCATACATTCACGGTGCAAAAATAGAGAATCTACTTTGATAGTTGAGATACTCACAAACTCTCTCAAGGAGTTATCCTCTCTTAGAACCTCTCATTATTTTCTTATGATATCTACAGTGTATTATGCCTTAGTCTTGCCATGTAACATTAGAGGATATTTATAGAGAGAGAAATAACTTTCACCATAAATAATCTCTCAATTAACAAACAAATATTGTTATCATTAATTAGGAGATATTCACCCTCCTAATTAACAAACAAATATTTTTTCTTAGGAGATTCACTTTAAATATTAATTAAGATTAAATCTTAAATAATATTCAATTCATTAGGTGTCCAACCTAATATGGTTTTATTATGGCCACCCAATGTGATACACCGAATCGAGACATAATCCTAACAATATGTTAAGGACTAAATTATTTTAACAAAGTTAAAAGATATGCAATATGTTAAGAATCTAATTACATAAGGGTAAATTAGCCTGTTGTGTTTTCAAAATGATGAAATAAAACTTTTTATGTATAATTTTAAAAAGTGACTAATTTGAATATTTTTAACTTTTAAATTTTTTTTTGTCATTTTTCCTATAATTTATGCTAACAATTAGTTTGGCAATGCCGTAAAAATGGAGAATCGCAATTGTTGTTAGTGTTGCTGATTACTTATGAGGATTAGAGTTCACTCGGTGACTTGAATCAAAACATTTATTTATGAAGAGCATTGTTACGCTGTTGAAAATGTCACATTTTATATGAGATAACATTCAATTTTTTATTTTATCATTAAAGTATATATTTTATTAGATGAGATATATGATTTTAAAAAATAAATAAAAATATGAGCATATTAAATGTTAAACTGTAAAATAAAAAGAGTGTAACATTTTCTTGTCAATGATTAATCGGTCCTAAAGGCTTATAAACCATGATAAAATTTAATTGTTATGCACTTTTATAGCTAAAAAGGAATGTAATTGTGATACTCCAAAAAGTAAAAATATACAAAAAAAAAAATTTCAAAAAAGACCATTGCACCCCTCCTAAATACCAACTAATATTTTTTACATCTTGAAAAAATGGACCATTTCACAAAACAAAATAAAATAGAAAGAGAAAAATATTTGATGACTAAAGTATGATTTTTCTTTATAGCATATTAAAATTTTTTGAAACAAGCAGTCCTACATAAATGCAAAAATAAAAATAAAATTCAAGGGATTCTTTCTTTTTTCAGATAATCTTATTAAAAATTAATTTTATTTTATTTTTAAATGAAGGAGATTTGTTGAAACGAGTAGTCCAATAAATGCAAGACCTTTCGTCACTGATATTTTTTTATTAAAAATAAAAAATTTATAAACATCTTTCTAATAAAATGAATGTGCCTAACTGCCAATTTTTGCGTGACCAGTGCAGAAGTTTGCTTCCCCTCTCAACTGCACTAAAAAAAAGGACCAGGCCATATTATTTTGCATTTATACTAGGAAAATTGATTGTTGAAAACTTTCTGTGACCTAATTTTAGGACCAGTCATCACATCTAGGGTCATTTCTTAATATATTTTTATAATTTTTTGCAATTCTAGGTTGAAAATGAGCTGAAATACAACAAAGATACCAAGAGACAAGAAATCTACACATGTTAGTTTTTAAGAAAGGAAAGTGTTATGTCCAACCCTGTATGCAATCTCATCTGCAGCCTTTACTTTCTTTTTTGAAATATATACTGGTCAATTCAAGAATATACTATTATAAAAAGTAAAATATTATATTGACATATAATAGTGTATTTTTAATTCAAAAAAATAAAAATAAATTAATTTTCACTCTCAAAAAATGGGGCTGCAAAACAGATTGATTGTATCAATGCTCATTAAAAAAAGTCATTCAATGCATGCTTGATGACAAATATAAATTAAAATTATGTAGATACAGATCAGCTTGATGAATGATCCTAGTTTATTTGATGGAAAATGAAATGTCCCAACCTTCCCGGGTTTTTTTTTTTTTAAATGCACCTGCCCATTGAGGACTTAAAGTATATACGACATATATTGTAATATTGCAGTGTATAAGTGACCGGAGGATTGCTTCTAAATTAAAAACAAAGATGGTACAACAAAACAGAAGAATGAGTGTATAAGCAACTATTTATAATTATTTTTATGGTACCAAACATTTTAAGGGTTGTTCGAAACAAGCTGTGCGATATGATGCAAAGTATAATTTTTCAACATAATATAAATAATAATTTTTATAATTTTTATAAATATAAATGCAAAGGCCCAAGTCACAATTTTTGTGTGAGCAGTGCAGAAGTTGCTTCTTTTCTCAACTACACTTGAGACAGAGGACCACATTTTTTTGCATTTATTTAGACTGGGAATTTATTTATATTTTTGGTGAAAAATATTATTATTGAAATCTATTTGTTACCCATTTTTAGGGTTCACATATGAGACTGGATGTATCATTTTCCTAATAAGCTGAAGTACCACAAAGATGTAAGATACAAATCAACACAGGTTTTCAAATAGTTTTATAAAAACCATGAACATTTGTCTCTTACCCGTTTGGAACGGGAATAGGTTTTATTCTTTGGTATACATTTGTCCAAGCATAAGTAAGTATAAATAAGGATAAAGTGATTTTATGTTTGGTTGTATTATGAAATATTTCGTTGATAAACTTAAGAATAAATGTTTTGTTGTTTGGGTAAAATGTGAATAAAATATGAAAAATGATTTATAAAATATAAAAAATAATGATAGTTGATTTGACAGGTGATTTATAAGAGGTGATGACAGTTGATTTGACAGTAAGCCCACATATTCTTTGAGTGGAATAACATAGAAAAACTTTAATTACAAGGGTTGGTAGGAATCTATATACCACTTTATACCAGTTTATTCTGACATACTTTATCAGGGATTTTCCGGGGTAAACAAACATCATTTATCTCTTATCGGAGGTTATCAGGGTTATTCAGGGGCTTATTCCCAAAACAAATGGGGTAGGGAATGTGTGTGATTAAATCCGTATAATGGATCAATAATAATTTTTGGGTCCTAATTTATAGACCCTATCGCAAGCCCATGAGATGGCACATATGTAATTTCCTATTTACCCTTAGTTTTTTTTTTAGTTGATAACTAATCTCTTTCCTTCAATGTAGGAGGCGGTTACGATACATTGATGTCTTTATTTTTTTTTATTTTTTTTTGGTAAACCAATCCAATTCATTCCTTATTGAGAGGATTTTTTTTTTATTTAGAACAACCGAATGATTCACATTTTTTTTCATCTACAAATTAAACACCAAACAACATACCAATTTTAGTTATTGAGATGAGTTTCAGTTTTGTATTTGGATCCGAGCGATTTTTTGTGGTTTTAACAATGGCGATCACTTTAGTTTTGACTGTTTGGATTCTCTTATTTTGATTATACAGATTTCGTTTTGATATTAAATTAAACACAAAACAACAATCCAATTTTAGGTTTTAGAGGAATTTCAGTTTTGTTTTTTCAATGATAATGATCATTTTAGGTTTGGCTCATTAGATTTTTTATTTTCATTATATAAATGTTACTACTATAGAAGTTAATACATATTCATTGATTTTATATACATTTCCAATATATCTGAAAAAATTAATATATGGTGTGTGTGAAAAGGCTAATATAAAGCAGAATATAAATATGTATCTGTATCTGAAAAAACTAATATAGTTATTTGTATTTGTATCTGAAATTTTTATTTGAAAATTTTTCATATGTATCTATATCTAAATCTCTATCTATATTTATATATGGAAAATCAATATAGGACTGTATCTAAATCTGTAACTGTATATGAAAAAACTAATATACTCATCTATATCTATAACTGAAATTTTTTAAATACATTTGTATTGAAAAAACTAATATAGGATTGTATCTAAGTTTGTCTTTGTGTCTGAAAAAACAAAAATATTCATCCATATCTATATCTGAAATTCTAATATACTCATATGTATTTGTAACTGTATTTGAAAACATGTGGAGGTAAAGGTCGGAGGAGGGTTCGAAAGGTAACCGATTCACCTATCATATAACACCGGTGGCCAGGGATGAGGAGGTCAATGGAATGAATTTTTGAATTGATGGATGACATAGGAGGGTAAAAAATAAATTTTTTAAAAGATGGAGTGTTGTATTGGAAGGTGATTATACATTATTTATCAATGAAGAATTGCTTTTCTTGTGAGTGAAATATTCAAATTTAAAGAAATAGTAGTATTGTTTTTGCCGTTTATACCTTTTTTAAAAGTCAAACAAAGAACCAATGAGATAATGACATCTATTAGGGGCTTAAACTTTGGGACCCATGTAGCAATACTGATATTGGATACCTAATAACAATCTTAATAGTTGTATGTTATAGAAGTAACATCAGAATCATTTAGGTGCAAAAATTTTTCTTCTCAATCAGATGTTGTCACGAGAACGATACTAAAATTTTATACATGCATAGAGGGTTGAATATAAGAATTACTGTATTGCTAAAAAAAATAGAAGACAGACAAGCAGAAGGGAAAAACATATTTTCTTTGTTGGTGGGCAAAATGGATTAAAAGTGTTGTAAGTGTCTTACATTTTTTGTACATTCTTTTATACTAGTGGGATGTACGCGCTTCGCGCGTAATTGTATTTTATGTAATTGGTTGAAATATGATAGTTATGTCAATTGTAACCGGTGAAGATAGATATAATTTATTCATGTTTATTTATTAAAAAAATATAATATACTCTATTTCATATTGTTCATATTGTTTGTCCTAGATCTATGCTCATATCTATAAGAAAACCAGATATTTTATGGTTCATTGTTAATTTACAGTCCACTATATTTTAATATACAACAATTAATGTAAAATGTTTTTATGGACACCATTATTTAAGTCATATAAATGCATTTTCAGTTCCTGCAAGATAAAAAAGACAAAAAAAAAATTGTAAGAAGAAGACAATTTTATTGAGAAAATAAAATATTTTTTTATAAAATGGACGGTATAATTTAGATACTGTTGAAGGAAGATAGAGAGCAATTACCTATTTTCATTTGATGGTCCATTGTTGAGAATATGGTAGATTTAGATATGCACAATAACAAAAGTGAGGAAGAGATATATAAATTTTTTTAACATTTACTAAAAATGAGTATATTAAATTTGAAACGGTGTAATGATTACTATTTTAAAAAATTAAAATATATGATAATTGCATTTGAGATTGTATTTTGATACTGTACCTAACATTAAATAAGGATCAACTCGAAGTTATATTAAATATAAAAAAAAACATTTATCCTTTCTCTTTCATGGACATTAATATTTGAAAAGTTTTAGGCTCAAACATTTTTACATATCAAAACTAAGACAATAAAAAATCCACCAAATATTTAATATCTTAATGGTCTGAAAAATCATCAAATGAAATCTGAAGTCTAGTGAGTGAGGGAGCTGTTTGTAAATCTTAAAATTTAAATAAGCGATCTGTGCGCTTGCGTGTAGTAATGTGAACATTAGAAATATGGCCTTGTTAGTTGAATTACATAAGTTACTTCATATCATAATTATAAACATTTATTCTAAAACAAAAACAGTGATTAATAACTTAGGTTCTATTATGTATATTTTATATTTTAAAATAAAAAATATGTTATTGTATTTCAACATATACTTATTTTTCATATAACAGTTTACTTTACAACTCGAAATATACCCTTATATATATTCCTAGTCATTTAATAGTCATCTTACGATGTATATACATCATATGTAAAATATATACATTGTTAATTTTTTGGATGTACGCGCAGTCATCCGTCATTGAATTATATAAGCTATTTTATATTATAATTGAAAGATAAACAATAGTCCATATTATTATAAACAATTCTTCAAAAACAAAAATAATGTTTGATAGCTGGGGTTCTATTTTGTCTATTTTATATTTTGAAATAAAAATATATTATTGTATTTCAGTATATACTTATTTTTTATATAATAGTTCTTTTTCCAACCCTATAATAATTTTATAGGGTCAAATGCGTTCGATTACATTTGTAATTTTTGTAATTATTGATTTATCTTAATGATGTGAAATATCATGGATAGATCAAGTTTCATGAAATTTGAAGTCCGAGAAGTCATATTTTGGGTTTAGGGACTTGTTTATAAATCTTGGAATCGGATGAGGGACATGTTTGTAACATAGATAGGGTTTAGTAGTGAAACTGATAGAACCTAAGGTTTGATCTGCAAAAACCCAGGAAAGACAACACCAGCAGTTTTTCTCAGGGACCTGTCCGTAAATATAAGGGACTGGTTTGTGAATCTGGTAGAATCTATGGTTGGATCTTCAGAAAATCCAGTAAAGGACAAAACCAGCATTTTTTTCTCAGGGACCTTTCTGTAAATATGAGGGACTTGTTCATAGCACATGCAGGGGTCATTTTGTGAAACTTATAGAACCTGTGGATTTATCTGAAACATGTCCAGCTCATTTGTGTGTTTGGTTAAAGTGTTCCGCACTAATTTTTTGCGTTAACGTGGTGTTCTGGGTTAAATTTGTTGGCTACCCTCGCACTTCATATATACTAGTTTAATGTACGCGCTTCGCGCGTAGTACTGAATTTTGTAAAAATTATATTAATGAAATATATAGTACGAGATACATATTGTATTAATGTGAGTGTATGATATTAAGAATACATATGAGTAAAATTAGAATTGAAAAACATTATTATCTTTATTTTTTATAATATATGAGAATGAAATTAGAATTTAAGAAGTATTGTTACCTTTTATTGTTATTTTTGTGTTGTTTTACAAACCCAGCACTTTCAAAAAATAAATTATAGTTTATTAACCGAATGTTTATAAATTGGATTTACTATATCATTTTACTTGAGAAATAATTTTTTTTTATAGGGATCTCAGTGGCCTAAAAATTATTAGTTAAAATTTCATGAAATTCAAGTTTGGAAAGTGATGTTTTTAGATTAGGAATCTGTTATAAATATGGAAAGCTAAATGAAAAATTTGTTTATAGGGTATAGGGGCATGTTTGTTGGGATGGATCTGCAAGCAGTCTAAAACGAACAATAGTAGCCGTTTTTTATGAGGGATGTGGCTATAAATATTAGACATTTTTGTTAAAATGCTAGAACCCAGCGGTTGATCTGTAAATATCTCAGAGTAAACATAATTCACCTAATTTTTATGAAAAACACCAGTAAATGCATTCACGCATGCGTATCCATTTTCCGATACATGTTAATAAAATTTTGAAAATACTCCAGCTGGACAATTCATGTCTGCTATGCAGCTTCATATATAGTATAGATATAGAGATCAATTTAAATCTTTTTATCCGAAGTCAAATTTCAGAGAGAGAAAAAAAATACTAAAAAACAAGTGGATACACTTGTTGCTTGAAATTAAAAGAATTCATGACAATTTATGATATAATTACTATTTTAATATATTATTTTTAGAATTCCAAATCTATATTATATATGAAATGTAATTATTGTATAACTGAATAAATTTATTGTAATAACTTATTGTAAACAATTTCAAGTAAATAGTGCTTATAGTTTAAAAATAATGAAGGGGGACTTTCTTATATAATCAGTTTCTTAAAGTTTTAAAAAATAGGATGTGTGTATTGGGCTGAAATGGATCCGATTTTGTCTGCAATTTTTTATTTATTAATGTGACTAAAATATTTATATTTTATAATTTTATGGGTATCTTCATGACCTAAAATGTGGGACAAATATTTGAATGCTCACTCGAAAACCTAAAAATAATGAGGTACGGGATTTCATGAAATTTGAAGTCAGAGAAGTCATGTTTTGAGATTAGGGGCTTGATTATAAATCTTGAAACGTGAAACAATAACTTGTTTGTAACATAGATAGAGTCTAGTTTGAAATTGATAGAATCTGGAGGTGGATAGACAGAAAGCCTAGGAAAAGACAAAATTAGCCGTTTTTCATAAGGGACCTGGTTATAAATATGATGGACTTTTTCATAACACATATAGGGGTCGTTTGATTAAACTTAGAGAATTTGGCAGGGGTCCGGTTATAAATATGAAAGATGTGGGGTCGATCTGCAGAAAGCCTGGAAAAAGACAAAAACAGCCGTTTTTAGTAGGGACCTGGTTATAAATATGGAAGACTTGTTTATAATACATAGGATTGTTTTATAAAAATTCAAAAACCGGCGGGTTTATCTGCAAAACACCCCATTGCGCATATATATATATATATATATAGACTCGTGATTGTATGCGGTCGGTGCGGTCGTGCGGCGTCGACCACGGACCGTCGATCACGGGTCCATCGCATCAGACGGTCGGGGCGATTCACATCGACCGTTAGATGCGATGGACCCGCGATCGGACGACGCACGTCGGATCCGCACAACCGCACCGACCGCACGCTATCACTCGACTATATATATATATATATATATATATATATATATATATATATATATATATATGGTCGCGATTACGTGCGGTGTGCGGTCGGTGCGGTGCGACGATCAAGGGCCGTTCGATCACGGGTCCATCGCATCGGACGGTCGGGTGAATCGATTCACGTCGACCGTTGGATGCGATTGGACCCGCGATCGGACGGCCCACGTGATCGCACACCGCACCGACCGCACACCGCACCTAATCGTCGGCATATATATATATATATATATATATATATATATATATATATATATATATATATATATAGTCGCAAGTGATATCGTGCGGCTGTCCCGCGGTCGGTGCGGTGAACGACGTCACGGGTTCGTCCGATCGCGGGTCCATCGCATCCAACGGACGATCGGGTGAATCGATTCATGTCGACCATCCGATGGATGGACCCGCGATGGACCGGTGATCGGACGGCCCGTGGTCGTCGCACACCGCACCGACCGCACACCGCACCTAATCGTATATATATATATATATATATATATATATATATATATATATATATATATATATATATAGGGAAGTGATTACGTGCGGTCGTGCGGTCGGTGCGTCCGCGATCACGGGCCGTCGATCACGGGTCCATCGTATCGGACGGTCGGGTGCGAATCACGTCGACCGTTGGATGTTGGATACGATGGACCTGCCGTTCGCCCCGCAATAATTTTCGATCGGACGGCGGTGCGGCCCACGTCAATCACGGGTCCCGCGACCGCACGACCGCGGATGTGATATTATCACCGCCGTTCCGCCCAATCACTCGACTATATATATATATATATATATATATATATATAGGGAAGTGATTGCGTGCGGCGAACGGCAGGTGTGGCAGCGACTACGGGCCGTCGATCACGGGTCCATCGCATCGGACGGTCGGGTGCGATTCACGTCGACCGTTGAATGCGATAGACCGCGATTGAACGGCCCACATCGCGGCCGCACCTGCCGTTCGCCGCACGCAATAATTTTCATATATATATATATATATATATATATATATATATATATATATATATATATATATATATATATATATATATATAGGGAAGTGATTCAGTGCGGGAATGCGGGAAGCGATCACGGGCCGTCCGATCGCATCGGACGGTGGGGGGCGATTCATGTCGACCGTTGGATTCGATGGACCTGCGATCGAACGGCCCACGTCGCGGCCGCACCTGCCGTTCGCCGCATCTAATCGCCCCCGTATATATATATATATATATATATATATATATATATATATATATATATATAGGGAGCCGATTACATGCGGTTGTGCGGTCGGTGCGGCCGTGATCACGGGCCGTCGATCACGGGTCTATCGCATCGGACGGTCTGGTGCGAATCACGTCGACCGTTGGATGTGATGGACCCGCGATCGGACGGCCCACAATCGCGACCGCACCTCATCGGTCGCGTCTATATATATATATATGGGGCCGATTAGGTGCGGCGAACGGCAAGTGCGGCGTCGATTGTGGGCCGTCGATCACGGGTCCATCGCATCGAACGGTCGGGTGCGATTCACGTCGACCGTTGGATGCGATGGACCCGCGATCGAACGGCCCACGTCGCGCCGCACCTGCCGCACGCCGCACCTAATCGCCCCCGTGTATATATATATATATATATATATGAGGGCCGATTAGGTGCGGCGAACGGCAGGTGCGGCGTCGATCGTGGGCCGTCGATCACGGGTCTATCGCATCGGACGGTCGGGTGCGATTCACGTCGACCGTTGGATTCGATGGACCCGCGATCGAACGGCCCACGTCGCGGCCGCACCTGCCGTTCACCGCATCTAATCGCGCCCGATATATATATATATATATATATATATATATATATATATATATATATATATATATATATATGATTTGGTTCTCTTTATAATTTTCACATATCATAAAGACACCACTGCGTGAATCAATGATCACCTTTACCAACATATGTCCTACGTCGATCGAGGGCGACATGCCTTGTTTGTTGCTAAGATTGATCTTGCTAGTGCCTATGATTCAGTGGAATGGTTTGCGGTTTCTCAAGTACTGCTTTCCTTAGGTTTCCCTGTCAAATGGATCAGTTGGATTGATTCTTGTATCTCCACAGTTCGATCAGCAGTTTTGATTAATGGGTCTCCTACGGAGTGGTTTGACGTATCACGCGGACTTCGACAAGGAGATCCATTGTCTCCCTATTTATTTACCTTAGTGGGTGAGGTTTTATCGGCCTTATTACGCCGGGAACATCTTGCTGGAAATTTGATAGGATATCAACCGGATACCAGATTGAATGAGGCTCGTCACCCGCCTGCTCTAACGCACTTGATGTATGCTGATGACCTTCTTCTAGAGCTACTCCATCTCAGTGTTCTACACTTCGGGATGTGTTAGTCTCTGCTCAACAGTTGACTGGTCTTACTGTTAGTTGGGAAAAGAGCTCAATTAAGTTCTCTCCTTGTTCCAATCAGATTTCAGCGTTGGATGAGTCACATTCTACGTATTCGTCGGGGACAGTCTACATGGAAGTATCTGGGGATTCCAATTCCTATTGCTCGAGCAGAACGTCGTGGAGCTATCAAGCTGAAAGAGACAATTCTAGATAGATTACAAGTTTGGAAGGCTCAACTTCTTAGCAAGGCGGGCAGGTTTTCTTTGATTAGGTCTGTTCTTCAAGCTTTACCACTTCATTTGGCTAATTCTGCAAGCCTTTCTGTCACAACAGCACAGCAAGTTGAGATGTTGACACGTAAGTTCTTCTGGCAAGGGGGACGTGAGCATCGCTCTATACACTGTATCAATTGGGAGAGATTGTTATTGCCTAAAGATGCGAGGTCTCGGACTTCGTAGTATTTTGGGTATGCGAAAAGCGGCCTTGGCAGCATTGGCTTATAGAGTGTTACTTCAGCCTTCTGAGTTGACTCATTTTTTCTCCCTCAAGTATAGATGGGAAGGAAATCCTTGGGAGATTGGTAAGTGTACTCGAGTTTCTCCTTTATGGCGTGCTCTATGTGAGGGCCTTAAAATTATTCGTATGTTCATACGTAAACAGGCAGGTGACCTTAGTAATATTGATCTCATTAGAGACCCTTGGTTTTCGTCGATTCCATTTTCTCGAATACCCACTTTTCTTAATATGGAACTAGTGGTACTGGATTTTCGATTATCGGATGTCATCCATAATGGTTGGTGGAAAGTGCAATTGCTCCAGTCCATATTTCCTTCTTTTTGGGTTGATATTATTTTACAATATCCTCCGTCTGGTACGCTGGACTCATCTACTTATTGGTGTTGGGAACCGACTGTGGTAGATAAACCTCGGGTTAGAGATATCTATTCTGCCATCCTCCCTGCATCAAGTTCTTCTGAGGCTAATATTTGGAGAGCGTTATGGAGGCTTCCTGTCTTACCTCGTGTCAAATTCTTTGTGTGGCAGCTTATGTGGGATGCTCTTCCTACACGGGTGTTTTTAGACTCACGTGGCATTCATATGAATACTATGTGTCCATTTTGTTCGCAGGACCCAGAATCTTCAGGTCACCTATTTGTTTCTTGTAGCTTTGCTGCTGATTGTTGGCATCTAAGTCCAGCAAGTCTCCATCCTCCAAGCTCAATTTGGCTAGCAAGAAGTTGGAAGGAAGCTTTGAATCCTTCTCTCTGGACCACTTCAAATTTTCAAACTACTAAATTAGTTTTCTTCATTTTACTATTATGGCAAATCTGGTGCTGCAGAAATGCTCGTCTTTCAAGGGAAGAGGCCTCATAGTCAATTTGTGGTATCTCGGGCACTTGCATTGGCATGTGAGTGTTTTCAAATTCTGGAAATCCTGCTTCCCCCTCTACACTTACTATGTGTACAAATTTCAAACAAATGTCAATTCTCCAATCAATGGCTTGTATTTCAAGTTGGTTTCCCTCGCAAGGTGAAAGGGTATACGTCTTGTCTGATGGGAGTGTGGATCTGGTGACAAGAGCTGCAGGTGTGGGTTTTGTTTTATTGATTCCTGAACCTCTTACTGTAATTGCTTCAGGTTGTGCTTATTGGCCTTGGGCCTCACCTTTGCGCATGGAGGCGGAAGCAATACGTTATGGGGTTCAATATGCTAGAAAGTTGAAGTTTAGAAATATTTTTGTATGTTCCGATGCAGAGGTCCTTATTAAGCTGCTAAATGACCCAGGACCAGGCCCGCCCCAACTCATGGATGTGATATCTGCTATTCGCTGTCCAGGTTCACAGGGAGAATATATTTCATATGTTAAGGTGCCTAGACAGTGTGTTACAGGTCCAGAAGCTTTGGCTAAGTACGCCCGTCAGGCTAAAATATCGTTGGCTGGAGTGTTTGCTGAAAATCAAAAGTTGAGGAGCCTCCTTGGCCCTCATTTTTCTTCTTTTCACTTGTGCATAGATATGGTGAAGCATGTTATTTTCAATAGTGTTTTACCCTGATGTAAGTACTTTTGACTATGAATGAATATTAGCTCTAGTTACAGGGCCTTGAAATCAAAAAAAAAAAAAAAAAATGATCACCTTTACCAACATATATATAAATTAATAAATACTCCAGTACTAAACCAATTTCACATATCCACAGAGGTGACAACAAAATGTTGGTATTTATTTATTCAATTTAAATGAGTCACACAAAATCATCCTTGTCAAATATATCATTTTTTATATTGAATTCGCACCTCAACCTGTGAAGAACTTGCATTACTAACCTAATTATCATTTTTTATATAATGTTGGTATCAATTTTTAATTTTTTATATATCAATCTACATCTCATTAATAGAAGGTTTGACAAATATAAAGTCAATGTACCTGGACTTCTAATTAAAAGGTCAATCCAGTCACTTCACAACTTGCACTAGTAGTCTAGATGACTCAATTTAATCAAAGTTATTATGATAATGATGGTCAGAATCTCAAGTTTAGCTATTCCAAACCAATTATATGTGGTTGTGATTTTTTTTTTTTTGTTAGTAAGAATTTTATTTTATTTTTCTGGATATATCTTCCGATCAAGATGAGCAAGTCTCAAACACATATGCTGACTCGTCAAGAGATATTCAATGATAGATTTACAAATCCGAAAAAGCTTTCTTATCTAGCCTTCTATTATTGTTGTTCTACTTAAAATAATATCTGATGTTCAAATCCGACGATTGGCGGTCAAGAAGATGCTCCTCATCTCTTCCAGTCCACTTTGACGCTATCAACTCTCTTTAAAAAGATTCTGTGTCGATTAAGTTAATGTAATCTATCTAAACCAAATTGTCTTTCTTGTTTTTGTATTGCTTGGCATCTGTTATCTATATCTGGTTATTTTTGTTTAAGATGATTTCATTTTTTATTGTGATCTATATGAGATTTTGTTAGAGTTGGTGTGTATTTTTTTAGGGTTCTTTTGAATTGTGCGAATGGTTTGCATTAACTTGTGAGTTAAGGCTTAAGATGAGTTTTGGATTTTTTTTTCATATATATGTTTGTTTTCAAATTTATTATTGATAGGAAAACTGATGGAGCTTGCATTTTTGTGTTATAAATGTTTTATTTTGCTAAGATTTTAGGTCATTGAGCATGTTTAGATCGGATTTATTAGATATTCAGAGAGATTTGTGTTGTGGGTAATATGATTTTATGGTGCCTTTAGTGGTCAATCAGTCTAACATTGGATAAGTATGATTGTCTTTCATTAATAAATGATGAATTCCAATAGTTTTATTAATATATCAATAATTCTTTCTTTTGTAGCATACCCATATATCACAATACTTGCAGTCACTCGTACAAGGCCAGCATATAGCGAGCGTTTAGCAAAGGCAAGTGTAAAACATATTGGACTATTGTTAAAACAACACACCTCTTCTGTCGCTGTCAAGTTGCCCGAAGTCACCAACTAGAGAATTTGTTCTAAGAGGTTGAACGACAGTTGATATTTAAATGGAGCTAATATCTTCAACAAAATCATTTTATTTTTTTCTAAGATTTGTTGAAATGGATGTTTATGTAAGTAACAACAGTGGTTCAATCAGTTATGTGTTAGATGGTTTTTGTATGAGCACTTGTTGAAATTATAATTATATTACTTTAAATAGTGTTAATATGGTTTTGAATGGTGGTGTTTATGGCTTTAAATGGTGGTTTTGATCAAACATTATATGGTTTTTCATTGCAAGAATGACTTTAAATATTTATCAATGTTTATCAGTGGATCATGTGTAGAGATCTAAGTCTAAATAAGTATTTTTGTTGAATTTGTGACTTTTTTCTTATGTTTCAAGATAAACTTAATTCATGTAATTAAACACATTACTATAACTCATCTTAGAACCTACTGGTTTTGTTCTATTCCCATCGCCAGGGACATTGTCTAGGAAATATAATTATGTAGACACTCCATTGACAGGTACTTTGTCTATGAAATATGACAATGTAGGCAATCCATGTGTTCAATCCATTATAGAATCTATGAGTTTTTTTTATGTTCCGTCGACAGTTACATTGTCTATGAAATATAACTATGTAGACACCCCATGTGTCTAACTCATTTCAGAAACTATGAGTTTTTTTTGTTCCCATCGACTGATACATTGTCTAGGAAATAAAACTACGTCGACAACTTATGTGTTTAACCCATTCTCAAACCTATGGGTTTTTTTTATGTTCCCATCGACAGGTACATTGTCTAGAAAATATAATTACATAGACAATCCATGTGTCTTAACCCATTTCAAAGCCAATGGTTTTTTTTTTTTTTTTTTTTTTGCATAAGGGTCATATGCATTTTAGATTTAGGTGGTGGGTTTGTCCAGACCAATTTTGTAGGGTGGTGGCACCAATAGGGTGGTGCTCTTAATCATTCCGTGTTGAATACTGTATGAATGGTTTCTATGTAAACAAAGGTGGTGCCCTAAGCAAATAAGGTGGTGGGCATATCGCTGCCCTAACTTAATTCCTCAATCAAAACGGGGAGTGTTCTGTAGGAGGGACTATAAGTGAGATTGACCCCCAAAAAAATGACTATTGGGTTTTTAATGGATCGAGGCTACCCATTCGGGTTTAGTAACCCATTGAAGAATAATATGATACGTTTAGTCTTATGTACAACCTTCATTTGCAGCTTACACACATTTTATTTTATTTTATAAGGTACTAGTGGTATATTTTTATACAAAAAATGTCATACATTTATGTAAATTGAATGCATATGTTTTTATACTTTTGAGATTGTGAAATATACACGATATTAAATGATTTCATACATCGTGTTACTGATGCGATGATTGTGACAGAGAATATAAAACCGACAAACCGACTGGAGCCATTGATATTTGGACGATCAATTTAGCAAAGACGATGACACCCAAGCACAGAAGCCCAATAGTTTGACCAACAACACTACATTTCAATCATAAAATTTCATCCAAGTTTAGGATTTTTATTATTTAAATAAATAAATAATGAAACAATGGAACAGTTTATTTCCATGGGCCTAACAGTAACAGACTGTTAATCCTCTCTAATGGCTCGGTCAATTAGACTTTAGGAATGACAAAGCGATCAACCTTTAAGTCAAAAAAAAGTTTTTATTTCAAGTATGTTTGCGCACAAATTTAAATGAAAAAATAAAAAAATATATGATAAAATCACATTAAAAATTATAAAGTAAATCACTTTTTAAAATCAATTTTTATGTTGTGATGGAAAGCATAGAATCATTTTTCTTATAGAAACGGTAGACTCAGTTATTTTCATAGTCCAGAATGCATACCACATATATTTTTATTTTTTTTAAATATCATATAATAATGTATATGCTTTGATGAAATTAAAGTATATATCGCTACATTTCGAATTGAATGAACTCATCTTTAGTAAAATGTAAAAAAATTAACGATATATATATATCAGTAGATTTCTAACTATGAGACTGTAATTTAGACTGTAAAAATACTGAGCGTAACGACGCCATTTTTCTTATTTTCCTTCACATACGAAAAGTCGTGTTCTTAAATATTTTGAGTACAATCAAATTGAGAGTGTTGTCTCCGATAGAGAGCGATCCGGCGACGCCATTCATTGAGAACGAAGTCCGGGAGCAAGCGCAGGAGGCACCATTGGATGTGGTGGGGAAAGTAGGGCATGCAACGGGGCTCGTAGCCTATCCATCGCAGGGCGGCTCGGGCGTAGACGTCCGGCGGTGGCACAAAGAATGATGGTTGTCCGTCGTTGAGTAATATTTTTTGTGTCATCTTTGTTGCGATGTACAATGGAACCTGCATAAAAATAATTTCTTCTTTAATAAAAAGGGGTAAGCCTACCATTTCTTAAATTATGTATGTATTATTTGATGTAATATTACAATAGTGCATATATCCTACATATATACCCTTTTTTTTCTTATGATGTGCCCGGGTTTTTAGTGGGCTCCTGGCATAGTGGGGACAGAGGGGTATCGTTTGATAGAGGTCAATTGGCCATCAATATAAAGGGAAATGATCAGGAGAACCTTCTCATTTGTTTTTATACCCCTTTCTTTTGTTTTGTTTTTTTTTCCTTTTGTATCCTATCATCCGCATTTTGGGTTTATAACTTAACTTTAACAATAAAAGTGACAATAGCAAGATCTATCTGTTTAAAAAAAAAATCAATTTTGAAACTCCACTGAATTTGTGTTATGAACTTGAATCCTATTTAGACTTGTGGTGGGGTAGATTTGACATAAAATTTAAAAATGATCTAGACATATTTAAAACGTTTAACATGATTAGAAACACGTTTCACAATTTTTTGTAAAAAAACGAGACAAGTCAGAAACTCTCAAAATCTCATTTCGTTTGATTTGTGTGTGTGTTTTTTTATGGCTCTTATTTTCAACACTTTCATTATTTTGATAGAATTTGTACATCATGCTTTGTTGTTTATTCCCCCAAAAATCATATTTGTCATTTCTGTCAATCATCAATATTGATCATACTTCATATCACAAATTAAAAAATTTCAAAATGAAAAAAAACTAGTTAAAAATCCAAAACTGAGAAGATCTACCAACCTGACATTGCACATCGATCCCCATCTGTTTATACTCAACATAAAGACTTCTTGAGAATTGATCAATGTACCTGAAATAATTAAATGTCCAACAAACAAACAGCTCAATAAAAGACTGGTGCCAAAAAAAAGTAGGTAACATAAAGAAGCAAAGGAACATGGATAGCATGGTAGGTGTAAGTCTGCAATTCATAGGAAGATGTTCCAACCTGTAGTTATTTTTTTAATCAGTTCCATCATGTTTTCTATTTGTTTAATTCTGAAATATATATGGAATTATATACTCACCAAAAGAAAAATATGTATTTGAGTGAACTAAATGCTCTGTTTTTTACATTCTTGTGCGAATATATACTCTAGTAGAGATTTTAAGTACATGCTTGAGTTAGGATTACAGTACAAATCAACTTCCTAATTTATATAGAAAATAGGGTGACAATTCTCCTAAATGTAACATATATGTACTAGGTATACATTAGATTTATTCAAGAATATATTTATTTTTCATAAATGTGTGGGCTTCATTCATTCGATGGGTATATACCTAAAAATTCAAACCATGAAACGAAGGTCTACAAAAAAAAAAACAATTTGCACCTCATTATTTATTTTTTAAAATAGTAAAGTTTTGTAAAAATGAATTACATAGACTCATTTATAAAATGTATAAATAAATTTCTAAGGATAGATATATACCTAGTTGGATGAGATTATAAATGGATATGTAAATGGATAGAGTGTAACAACACTCTAAAAAATTTAAAAGGAAAAATGATAATCTAACCCATGCAGTGTACAACTCTATCTGTGACCTTCAAATCAGTTTTTATGTTTTATATATAAATATAAACCTTCTAATGAAAAACATATTATTATGAAATATTAAATATATACTTAAATCATCTTCGATCTTATATCCAAATTCGTATCCAAACTAATTTAAATTTGAATAAAAATCCTTAAAAACATCTCCAACCATTTATATACTCATACTAAACCAAACTTTTTATCAAAATTTTATCCAAATCAACGAAAACTCAAACATTTATCAAAATTTTATCCAAATCAACGAAAACTCAAACATTTATCAAAATTTTACATGATTATTGTTTTTTCTTTCAATTCCGCATTTGATTTGAATTAACACAAAATGATTATTAGAAATATATCATATCAAATAAAACTTTTATTCAATTTGTTAATAAAATTTGAGTTAATGTTTGAGTAAGAGCCAGAAATAGTTTCAGATAAATTATTATATTTTTCATACAACATTATCACAATATATAATTCAATAATAGACTGTAAAATAGAATATATGCATCAACGCGAAAAAAACAAAACAAAGAACTCACGCTTTAGTGGAGGCGTAGAGAGCATAGTAAGGATGAGAAGGCAAGACAACCGAAGACCCCGACCCTAAATTCACCACCGCCCCCCTCCCCCTTTTCACCATCCCCACCAACACCGCCTTCGCCACCCTCGTCGCCCCCTCCACGTTCACCCTCACCATTTCCTCCACCCCCACCACCTCATGCACCATCCTCGCCGTCGGATCCGACACCCCCGCATTATTGATCAGTACACCAACCTCTAACCCCACCACCGCCTCCTCTATCCGTCTAACCCCATCATCCATGTCGTCGCCGGAGAAGTCCACCAAGACAGTCTTCGTTTTCACTCTGAATTCTGAAGTTAAGGCGGCAGAGAGAGCGGAGAGCTTGTCGGGGTTGCGGCCGATGAGGAGGAGGTTGAGACCTTGTTTTGCGAGCTCGACGGAGAAGGCCTTGCCGATGCCAGAGGTGGGGCCGGTGACGACGGCCCAGGAGCCGTAGCTTTTGAGGTTTTTTGGGGGTCTGAGGAAGAAGACGTAGAGACAGCGGAGGAAGGACAGGGTGAGTCGAATGGTGGTGAGGAGGCCTATGGTGGTTAGTGGGAGTAGCCATGTTGGTTGGTTCATGAGCTCCATCTCTCTCTCTCTCTCTCTCTCTCTCAGTGCTTCATATCAAGTAATCAATATGAATAGTTTCGTTTATATAACCTTTTTTTGCACTCCAGCTGTTTTTATTTCTGTTTGAAAACTACAAGTGTCGTTCTACATGTTGCCATCTCCAGCTATTAATTAAATTTTATCAAAAATTTAAGTAAAAATTTTATTTGATATAATGTGTTTCCAACTATCATCTTTGTTTTGCTCAAATCTTTTAAAAAATGTTTGGATATGAGTAATTGTCTGAAGAAATTTTTGAGTGATTTTTAGTCTAATTTAAATTTAGGTGGGTATATGATGGAAGATTTTTTAAAATACTTTTGTAGACATGGCTGGGGATGAGAAGTATTTGATTGGTGGATCCCATGCTTCTTTTGATTTATTTAATGAAGTAAACTACTCTAAAGGAGCATTAATTTAGTCCTTAATTAAGTATATCCACGTGTAATGTTAATTACTTGATTTCTTAATTAGCTGTATGAGTACATTATAGTATGTAAGTGAGTGTATGATTGTATGTGTATGTAGTCTATAACACATTAACACCCCATGATTACATGATATAAACATGTCAAGATGTATAATCTTTTATCAAATCATGGAGATTTGTCTCACGTGATTAATTTACATATATTATTTTTTCATTCATTGTTAGATTCTCATACTCATGAGCTGTGTCGTATGCATTTATTTAATTACGTGTACTTATATAGTATATTAAAGATAAAAATACATTATAAATTAAATGCATATGACACTAAATAAAAGGTGTAGAACTTTTCTTCTTTTTTTTTTTTAATATCGATGTGTCTCTTCATGGCTGACTTTACGATCAAGCTGAGACTGAAAAAAATACATCAATCTGTTTATCTCGGTCCCGCAGAAAATTTATTCTAATAATCGCCAATAAACATGTCGGTAAGTCAATGTCAAGACTAGAACTCAATGCATATCTTTAACACTGGTAATCCCTGAACCGCAATACTATGACCACTGGAACATTTTTCCATATCTATATGTGAACAATATACTTAAAGAAGGCAATGGCAATTATTATAAGTAATTAAATAGGTAAGTTCATCAATTCTCTCTCACTCTCACACACACACACACACGTATCAAGTAATCAATGACTGGTTTGGTTTGTATAGCAGAAAAGGGTGGGAGGTCTTTATTTTATATTATTTTTTTCTTGGTGACTTGTATGTAGCCATGTAGGGAAGACCAATATATTTGGTAGTTGGAAAATAGAGTAAGAACTAAACGAGTCTAATGTGATGCATTGATATGGTCCCTCCATGCAGAGCAACCGATTTTATGAGTCCACGTTCGGAGGAGCTGATGAACCTTTCAAGGTTTTGCTTTTAGTGGGGCCCTAACTTTGTTGTCTTTTGTAAATGCAGTGTCCTTTTTTATTCACCCACGAGGATAAAGTTATTCTTGGTGAGGGTAAAGTTATTCAAGTGACTAGTTGATCACAATAGGGATCAGATATCTAAATATCTCTATCTACTATTCAAATTTATATCTTTATAATAGTATTTTTTATAATTTACATGTATAAATATATACATTAGTTGAAGTGATAATGTAATAATAGGAATGGTAAATATATGGTCCAATAAATTACATACTAAAAGGGTAACGTTAGCCGGATGATTTTGATCTAGAATGAGAATTTCTAATCTTTTTCAAGAATTCTGTTTTGATAGATTTTGTAAAAGGAGAAACCTTAATTTTGAATGTCAAGGAGTGAACATATGAATGGAAAATTAGAAAGAAAATTATTTTTGGTGTTAATTTTGACATTACGAGAATGAATGTGAAACT
Organism: Acorus calamus; assembly: GCA_030737845.1. Classification (NCBI taxonomy): domain Eukaryota; kingdom Viridiplantae; phylum Streptophyta; class Magnoliopsida; order Acorales; family Acoraceae; genus Acorus; species Acorus calamus. Next base: position 25,481,553 of record CM060861.1, read on the forward strand.
ATCTCTAACCCCCCATTTGGAACGAGAATAACCCCCGGATAACCCCGGATAAGTATTTGGAGGTGTTTGTTTACCCCGGATAACCCCAGATAAATTATGCCAGAATAAACCTTGATAAAGTGGTATAGGAATTCCAATCAACCCCTAGAATAAAAGTTATCCTAGGTTATTCCACCTAAAGAATATGTGGGCCCACTGTCAAATCAACTGTCATCACCTCTTATAAATCACATGTCAAATCAACTATCATTACTTTTTTACCTTTTATAAATCCTTATCCATACTTTATTCACATTTTACCCAAACAACAAAACATTTATTCTTACGTTTACCAATGTGAATAATTCAAAATACAACCAAACACAAAATCATTTTATCCTTATTTATACTCATTTATACTTGGATAAATCTATACCCTAGAATAAAAACTATCCCCGTTCCAAACGGGGGTAAGGGTTGAAATCAGAATTGAACTCTGATACTTCGAAAGAGAATGTGTATAGAAAGAGAATTAGTAGTTATTGAAATTTCAAGGATTCATCATACAAGATAATTACATTTAATTAATGGTTTATACAATTTAAAATATTTTCAAAGAAAATACGTTGATATGTGTATCCTGCTCTTAATTTATAATGGATGTTTGAAGAACAGGTCAAGATAGGCATATATATATCATTGTAATCTTTGTGAACTTGTTCCATTTTTATCATACTAAAAGTACACTTTTATCACATCTAAGTATAATTTGTAATTTTTTGTTTCAAATATTAATTGTATATATCCCTAAACTAAGTTTGTCATATTATAAAGAGGAGAGAACGTTGGTTAATGCATGTATTTTAATAATATTCTATGTAAATATCGATATCAGTAAATGAAAAAAACATTTTGAATGGTGGGATGGAGATTAGTTTAGTGGGAGTATTTGCCTATTTGGTCCTATTTTATTTACTTATATTTTTTTCAATTCACTGCTATGTATATATAGAGAGAGAGAGAGAGCGAGAGTGTGTGAGTGTGTGTATTATACAATATTTTATGTCCGATTATTCATCTTATGAATTTGAATTCCAGTTTCTCTTTTCCCTTTCCAGCCATGCAAGATTCATATTAGTATATATAGTATTGAAAATTAATTAAAAAATTAAACATAAAATATGGTTTATAAAAATTTAATCTTCAAATTAAAAAAATTGAATTGGACAGCATTAAAATAAAATTCTCTCTCCTGGTTGCCCACTGTAGAGTACGGATCCATGTCCTTCTCGGGCATTCAAAGTTCACATGGGACACAAGGACTGATTTTTCTAATGCAAAAAATAAATAAATAAATAAAATAAAGGAGATGAAACAAAAATAATAGAGCCATAAATTCAGTTAGATACCAATGATTTTATGTTGTTCATGAAACCATGAATATAAATCACAAAAATATTTATAATTTGTATACGATTTATGATATGTGTGTGTGTATATATATATTCTCATAGACGGGTGTGCATTTGTAAAAATGAAATTTGCGGATGGAAACTCTTACTAATAAGAGTCTATAGACTTCTATCAGTAAAAGTCTATTAACAATTTATTGACCATTTTATATCAGTGAGTACTGACGGTAAATGTATTGTTTTTTTATAAAATCTTAACAATAAGAGTATGTGTCCACAAAAATAAAAAAATGGGGACGTCCATCTAAGAGAGGGAATATATATATATAATAATATGCATGTATAATTTTATACCATATTTTTGTAAGGGGATATATATATATGATGGTATAAATGGTTGAAGCAACTTATATAATGTACGTTAGTTATAAATTAAAATAAATCAGGTGCCCCACTTATAAATTGAAAATGAGAAATCTTTGATTTAAAGATATAATTAAATTTATCCACTAATTTATATTGTCAAATTGAGCAAGGATAAAATCTATAATATTTTTATCATAAGGTACAATATATCCTATCCTTTTATCAAACTAAACTTATATATCTAGATGTACGTGTAAAGCATTTTGTAACATTATATTTACAGAATTCTCAAAATTCAAAAAATAAAAATAAATACATACTCTCTTGTGCACTCCAAGAAAATGAATATATAATATATATTTTTTGGTAAGAGAATATATAATTTTTAATGTCCAACGCACCCTCTCGAAAAAGGGTTTGAACTTTGAAGGGAAGGCTGTCCCTTTTTTAATTTTATAATGCTTTCCTTTTATTATTATTTTTCTCATCTCAAATTCAGGCTTTTAATCTATTTTGATTTTATAAAAATATCGATAGTAAAATCTATCTTTTTTAAAAATATAAATATATAATATTTAATGGTTCATATATAATGTATGCTGACAACAAAAAATTTAGTTTGTCAAGGCTGTAAAAAATGGAGAACCACAATTGTTGTTAGTGTTGCTAATTACTTACGGGGATTAGAGTGCAAAACCAAAATTCATTCAATGACTTAATAATCAAAACATTTATTTATCAAGACCGTTGTTACACTTTGTATAACGATAACATTTGATTTATTCGAATATATATTTTATTTTTAAAAAATATATATACCTCATTGAATGAGATATATGATTATTTGAAAAATAAAATCATAAACGGATTATATTTTAAATTGTAAAATATACAGTGTAAAATTTTCCTGTCAAGGATTAATCGGCCCTGAAAGGCTAAAATCATGATAAAATATAATTGTTATGACTTTTACAGCTAAAAAGGAATTCAGTTGTGATACTCCAAACAGTAAAAAAATATATATATATATATATATATATATATATATATATATATATATATAAAAGGCACTTGCACCACCTCCTAAATACCAACTAAATTTTTTACTTCTCCAAAAAAAAATGGTCCATTTCACAAAACAAATAAAAAATAGAAAGAAAAATATTTGATGACTAAAGTAGGATTTTTCTTTACAGCACCAAACATATTAAATTTTTGAAAAAACCATTCCAATATAAATGCAAAAATAAAAATAAAATTTAAGGGATTCTCTTTTCTAATAATCATATTAAAAAAAAAACTAATTTTAAAAAGTTTTTTAAACGAAGGAAAGTTGTTCAAACAAGTAGTCAAATATAAATGCAAAACCTTTCGGCACTGAATTTTTTTTTTATTAAAAATAAAAAAATTATAAGCATCTTTCTCATAAAATGAATGTGCCTAACTGTCAATTTTTGTGTGACCAGTGCAGAAGGTCTTGCTTCCTCTCTCAACTGCACTAAAAAAAAGGACCAGGCCATATTATTTTGCATTTATACTAGGAAAATTTATTGTTGAAAACTTTCTGTGACCTAATTTTAACATCAGTCATCACATCTAGGGCCATTTCTTAATTTTTTTTATAATTTTTTTGCAATTCTAGGTTGAAAATGAGCTGAAATACAACAAAGATACGAAGAGACAAGAAATCTACACAAGTTAGTTTTTTTATAAAAGAAAGTATTATGTCTAACCTTGTATAGTTGTATATCTAGATGTGTAAAGCATTTTGTAACATTATATTTATAGAATTCTCAAAATTCAAAAAATAATAGTAAATACATACTCTCTTCTGCACTCCAAGAAAATGAATACATAATATTTATTTTTTGGTAAGAGAATATATAATTTTTAATTCCCAACACACCCTCTCGGAGGAAGGGTTTGAAGTAGGCCTGTCAACGGGTCGGGTCCAGACCCAGACCCGACCCGACCGGACCCGATTACATGTGTAATATACCCGACCCGATTTGGACCCGACTCGGTGGACCCGAACATACAAACAGGTCGGGTCCGGGTCCACCCGCCCCGACCCGTTGGACCGAAACCCGACTGTTTTATTAATATACATTCATATATTACAAGAATATTAGTATTAGTTAATCCATAATTTTATTTCTTATTTATCAAGTTACAAGTATAAGTGTTTATTGTTTACTTTGTGACGCAAATAACTATGAGCTCTCCCTTTTAATTCATTGTTATATTGTTTAGACTTATGTTTACTTTGAATGTTGTTTAGTAATTCATTCACTTCTTTTAAATTATACAAAAATATGTTCAAACACAGTATTAGGATATCAGTTTAAAAGTTCAATAATAATTAATGATTTATTACAAATTTTTCCTAATAGAATGATAAGACAAACAAATTCATGAGTTTAAATTTTTTTTGTTTTTATTAACTTCCTCGGGTCGGGTCGGGTCCGGACCTGACCCGACCCGAGACTCAATGGATCCGGGTCTGGGTCCACATGTTCAGGACCCGCCGGGTCCTGTCACGGGTCGGGTCCAAGTCACCCCGACCCGACCCGTTGACAGGCCTAGTTTGAAGGGGGGGTTTTCCCCTTTTTAATTTCATAATGCTTTCTTTTTATTTATTTTTTCTCATCTCCAATTCAGACTTCTAATTCACTTTGATTTTATAAAAGTGTCAATAGTAAAATCTACATTTTTTTAAAATATATGTTTATATAATATTTAATGGTTCATATATAATTTGTGCTGACAACAAAAAATTTAGTTTGTCAAAGCTGGAAAAAAATGGAGAACCACAATTGCTGTTAGTGTTGTTGATTACTTCGGGATTAGAGTGTTGTTGACTTAATAATCAAAACATTTATTTATCAAGAGCGTTGTTACACGGTTGAAAATTCCACATTTTGTATAAAATTCCACATTTTGTATAACGATAACATTTAATTTATTGAAATATATACACCTTACTCAATGAGGTATATAATTTTTTGAAAAATAAAATCTGGATTATATTTTAAATTGTAAAATAGACAGAGTGTAACATTTTCCTGTCAATGATTAATCGGCCCTAAAAGGCTAAAATCATGATAAAATTTAATTGTTATGACTTTTACAGCTAAAAAGGAAAGTAGTTGTGATACTCCAAAACATAAAAATATTATATATATATATATATATGGGGGCCGATTACATGCGGCGAACGGCTGGTGCGGCAGCGATCACGGGTTCATCGCATCCGACGGTCGGATGCGATTCACATCGACCGTCGGATGCGATGGACCCATGATCGGACGGCCCGTGTCGCGGCCGCACCCACCGTTCGCCGCACCTAATCGCTTCAAATATATATATATATATATATATATATATATATATATATATATAAAAGACACTTGCACCACCTCCTAAATACCAACTAAAATTTTTACTTCTCCAAAAAAAAAGATGGTCCATTTCACCAAAAAAAAAAAAAATAGAAAGAGAAATATTTGATGACTAAAGTAGGATTTTTCTTTATGGCACCAAACATATTAAAATTTTTGTGTGACCAGTGCAGAAAGTCTTGCTTCCTCTCTCAACTACACTAAAAAAGGACCAGGCCATATTATTTTGCATTTATACTAGGAAAATTTATTGTTGAAAACCTTCTGTGACCTAATTTTAGGATCAGTCATCACATCTAGGGCCATTTCTTAATATTTTTATAATTTTTTTGCAATTCTAGGTTGAAAATTAGCTGAAATACAACAAAGATATGAAGAGACAAGAAATCTACGCATAGTTTTTTATAAAAGAAAATATTATGTTAACCTTGTATGCAATCATATCCGCAACATTCACTTTTTTTTTGAAATACATTATACACTGTGCAATTCAAGAACATACTATTATAAAAAGTGAAATATTACACTGAAATATGATAGTGTTTTTTGTTCGAGAAATAAATAAATAAATCAATTTTCACTGTCACGATGTAAAGGCCAGGGGACCACTTTTAAACTTAAGATGGGGCTGCAAAACATATTGATTGTATCAACGCTATTTAAAAACACCATTCAATGCATGCTTGATGACCATATGGTCCATATAAATTAAAATTACATACATATAGATCAACTTGATGAATGGTCCTAGTTTGTTTGATGGAAATCTTCTGTTAGTTCAGTGCACCCCAAAAAAGTGTCATGGATCCGCCCGTAGTGCTTTTCATGAATGCAAAAGGCCAAGACACAATTTCTGTGTGAACAGTGCAGAAGTTGCTTCTTTTCTTAACTACACTTGGGACAGAGGACCACATTCTTTTTGCATTGATTAAGACCGGGAATTTTTTTTTTTGGGAAAAATTTAGGGTTTTTTATTTTTAAGCCCCTATAAATCATAAGATTTAATTTTTGATCCCTCGCTGTTTCATATTTTGGTTTTAGTATCCAGATTTAAAGGATGTGTTCTTTTTTAGTCTTTGGGAGAGACATATCCCTAAATTATTTGATTTTCTTTTTAGTTCATGGAAGAGATTAAGAAAGAACATATCCTTTAAATCTGAGGACTAAAACTAAAATATAAATAAGTGAGGGATCGATCACTAAATAAGTATATTTACAGGGACTGAAAACTAAAAAATCTAAAAATTTATTATTGAAAACTACTTGTGACCTAATTTTAGGGTCCACATCTGGATGCATCATTTTCCTAATAAGCTGAAGTACCACAAAGATGTATGTGAGAGATAAATCAACACAGGTTTTCAAATAGTTTTATAAAAACCATCCAATGAATGTTTCTCTTACGGGATGTCCGTGATTAAATCAGTATAATGGATACCTAATAACAGTTGTATGTTGTAGAAGTAACATCAGGATCATTTAGGTGCATAAATTTTCACTCAATCAGATATTGTCATGAAAACGATACTAAAAGTTTAAACCTACACTGAGGATTGAGTATACGGATTACAATGCTGCTAAAAAATAGAAGACAGACAAGCAGAAGGGAAAAACATAATTTCTTTTATGATGGGCAAAATGTGTTAAAAATGTTGTAAGATGTCTTAGATTCTAGTATGAATCATATAAATCTACATGTTCTTTTATATGATTTTGTTCTCTTTATAGTTTTAAGTGTTAAAGATCTAACCATAGCCAATGAACTAAAAGCGTTAGTGAATCAATTAATGATCACCTTTATATACCAACATATATAAATATCCAGTACTAAACCAATTTCACATATGACAGAGGTGACAACAAAATGTTGGTACTTATATACTCAATTTAAATGAGTCACACAAAATCATCCCTGTCAAATATATCATTTTTTATATTGAATTCGCACCTCAACCTGTGAAGAACTTGCATTAATAACTTGATTATCATTTTTTATATAATGTTGTATAATTTTTTATATATCAATCTACATCTCATTGAATAGAAGGTTTGACAAACATAATTTCCATGTACCTGGACTTCTAATTAAAAGGTCAACCACAATCACTTCACAACTTGCACTAGCAGTCTAGATGACTCAATTAATCGAAGTTATTATGATAGATTGGTCACGATCTCAAGTTTAGCTATTCCAAACCAATTATATTTGGTTGTGATTTTTCTTTTCTTTTTTTGTTAGTAAGAATTTTATTTTATTTTTATGGATAAATCTTCCAATCAAGATGAGCAAGTCTCAAACACATTAGATACATATGCTGACTTGTTAAGAGATATTCAATGATACATTTACAAATCCGAAAAAGCTTTCTTATCTAGCCTTCTATTATTGTTGTTCTATTTCATGATACTTGCAACACTATCTCGTAACCAAATAAATCCACTACATAATCATTATAATATTTTAATTTGATCCACTTAGTCTGTAGTGGTCTTTATCCACCCACGTTGCGCGTGAAAATAAAATTAAAAAATATTTTAAAAAAAAACCCACCTAGCAAAAAACCAAAAAGAAAAAAATATGATGTTCACATTCAACACAAAAAATTAAAGATAAAATCAAAAATGAAAATATTACAAAGATATTTTTTTTTTTTTTTTTGAGAGTGTATGAAATATATTTTATCAGAGTGTATGAAAAAATTAAGATAGTTTTTTTTTTTTAAATGTCAGAGAAATATATTTTATCCCCATAAATGAAACATGATAAGTAATTTCAAAACATCTAAAAGAGTTACTAGATCTATTCTTGGCATATCCAAACATATCTACGAGTTTTGTTTTTTTTTTTCGATCGCTAATACACTCAATCAATTTTGCATTCCCATTAAAATATAAATAAAATAGTGTTCCCAGACCCAAAACTAATAAATAATATGATATATTAATGAACCATAAAAAAAAACCTACCAACAATAAAATAAAATATTATATTTGATTATCAAACCCTTTTAATCCCAATGAATCTTTTTTATAATAAAATAAAATAAATGGACCACACCACATCCTTATTTTATTTAAACATTTATATTTTTTAATTAATTAATTAGAGAATTCTGTTGTATATAAAAATTAATTATCTATTTAAAATCATAAGATAAGATTAGAAGAAGAACTATTAGTTTTGGATAATAATAAACTATAATAAATTTGTTAGAGGGTAAAAATGTAAAATTGTGTAACTCACATTTGAAAACCTTTTTTGCTAAGTATAATAAATAGATTATTTGCTGGTTTTTATTTTATGGGTAAATTGAATTTTTGTCACAAGGGCTGAATCAAGGTGGATTGTACTAATTGATTCAATTTAATTAATGTTTTTCTCGATTGGTAATTTAATCAATGTAATGATCAAAGCATTTCTGTTACATCATTTTGGATATTCAAAACAAAGTATTCTTAGAGAAGGATTATACACTGAATTTATTTTGTAGCCCGTCTATTACCTCATACGCTAAGATATTGTATAGAGTTCTATTACAGTATATGGGGTAAAAAAATTCATTTTTTCAAAAAACATTACACTCTCAATATACACTTTTATCTTTTATAACAGTGTACTTCAATGGGAGAATGTGTGATTTAAAATAAAACGATGTGAACTACAGACGAGATTGCATTAGAGGTCGGATATATCATTTTCTTTCTTAAGGTGTGTTTGATTGCGCAATTGTAAAACTGATTTTTGTAAATACTGGGTTTTAAAACTGATTCCACAAAAAACTAACCCCTGCCTCAGCTTTTGGGCACTATTTGTCTAAAATCTATCTATAGGAAAATGTCTCAGTTTTGTTGTTTGCTTGCACGATTATAAGACGCAATTTTCTGCAAATATAAAAGCTATTTAATTGTGCAATCAAACGCTGCCTTAAACTGTCAATGATGAATAGAGGTGGGCGGTTCAGCCCGGCCCATCAATTTGATGGGCCTATCGTGCCACAGGTTCTCTAGTGCTGGCCCATCAAGTAGGAACAGTGGCCCAGTATGGCCCGTCGTGCCAGCACGGTTGGGCCACAAGTCCACGTCAGACGAGTTGGATCACTCAAGCCACCGCATCAACTGCAGCATCACATAAAGTTCTCTCAAGTTTTAATTTTTAAAAAACAGTAAATATCGTCTAAATAAATAATACATTTTCATAAAAAATAAATATCATTTTATTTTGAATTGAATAAAATCATTTTTATCAAATGTAAAAATCATTATTGAGATATATATCACCAAATGGAAAAAATCATTATTGAGCCCTAAATATATCTCACATCTCACACGACTGTATGTGGGATTGTCCTGAGGGGGGCTCTATTTGTCCCCCTTCAAATCAAGTGCACCCCCTCTTATGTGCTCCTCCCTCTAAAAAATAGGATTTGTGTGCTCCCCCTGATCAGTCGATAAAAATGACTTCCATCGACATCTAATTAATCGACTGATATGTATTAAATTCAAAATGTTTAAACTGATTGAATCGACACATAAAATGTCGACATTTTATGAATCTGTCAGGGGTTTCATTTTATGAATCTGTCGACATAAAATGTCGACATAAAATGTCGACAGATTTGAAACCCCTGACATCGTCGTTGAGGTCGGCTCCATCTCCTAAACCCATCGACACTCCGAGTGTCCGCAGAAATCAATTCAGTCGACACTTGATCAGTCGACTTTAAATGGATCTTGTTATGGATCCATATATGGGGGTGCAACTATATTAGAGGGGGGTGAATAGAGCCACCCTTGTCCTGACTATATCTCACAGAATGCATGTAACTCAAAAGAAAATGTTATCGAAACGTTTTTTTTTTCAACCCCGATTTTAGTCCTCACGTTGTTGACCTTTTTAAAATAGTATGTTAATATAAAGTATGTGTTTTTATTTGGATTTACATAAGTGTTTTAAATGAGTTATATAGAATTTAGGAAAAGACAAAGGATTATATAAAATTCAAACAGTTTACAAGGGGATATTTAGATTTTTCCCTTTAATATAGATAGGATGGCAAATGCCTACCACTTTATAAAAATAAAAATAAAAGTACTCTGAATCTCTGATATAGAAGATCTTGGTCTTTCATTCACGGACCCATTAATGTAAAAAGCCTTCATGTGGACAAATCCTGTTCCAGATTTTTGGGATCCCAGAGAGAAGCAATTAAGATGGTCATGGCTCTAACAGGTCCCATTCAGTTTTACTGCACAAGAAGATGAGATGGTCATCCAAAGACAAGAAGATAAAAAGGTCATCCAGAGCAAACATACATATAACAGGATATATAGAGGGAGGTGAGAGACTGAATGCAATCCTAAACTTTGACAATTGTTTCCCACAAAGCGACCACTCTCAAATACAAACTTTAGATCTGTTGGCCATAACACTTTATCACTGCTCTAAGCAATAGCCACTTGAGAGGCAATTAAAATGGTCGGGACTTAAACAAGTTTAAGGCAATCTAATTTCTAGAGATAGACCACATATTGTCCTAATTTTTGGCATTTTTTTCCACAAAGTGACGACTCTCAGAACTCAAATAGAGGCAATTAATTATATTAAACTGAATAAGCAATGAATGACAAAGCAGCCCAGACTCGACCTTCAGAAAAAAACTAAATCGCCAGATTGTTTATGCTTAGATTTATATATAATGGCATGATTTTGATACATTACCAAGTCTGATGCCGCAATGGTGACCTGGACCTCATAAAATGAAGAACACAGGATTGCGAAAGAATAATATCTGTGTAAGAGGATTGCATACATTTCTAGCTCACGTATTGCTTCTGCAGAAGGTCTGCACAGAATGCCAGATCGAAGCACACCTCGGGAGGGTCTCCAATGCAGTCAAATACTGCATCTGCTGATACAAAGTCCTCTTCAGCTGTATAACTATAACGAAGCCATTCAAGAAAATAGAAAGTTATAGATGGAAACTGGTACCAAGACAATTTGTGCAGGTTTCCTTCATTAAATTAAATTAATCTCACCCGCTTTTCGTTACTATGCATTTCATTCCAGCAGCTTTGGCTGCTGCAAGACCAATTGCACTGTCTTCCACCACAACACAACTGCCAAGATCAAGCTCACAATATTAGGTCTCAGTTTCTTTTCTTCTTTTTTTATCCCACAAAAAAGCATTGAATCTGGACTCAAGAAAAGCTCGAAAAGCAACAGAAAATAATTAATCCGATAGCATTATAATTCAAATCTGTTTTTGGTTGGGAACCTATGCAAGGAGCCTGGCTTTCATGAACAATGTATGACAAACACTATAAAAAATGGGCATAAAATGTTTTTCTTCAAATATACATTTAAATATATATGATTTACATCGGGCCAATTTTTGAACATATAGTATAGATTTTCAGATAATTCTCAAGATATACCTTGATGGATCGACACCCAAAGTGCTAGCTGCTAATAGGTAAATGGCCTGCCAAAACAAAGTGGGTAAACTTTTCAAGATTGAAAATATGAAACGTAAATTATGCAGAATTGAATTATTCTCCCCAACAAACCAAGAAAACTAGAAATTCTAATATACGCTCACAAAAAGATTTATCACTAGTGGTCTGTAACATAAATAATTTTTAGATTCTCAGATTTTGTAAACTTACTTTCTGAATCTAAAAATAAGGGCACAAAAAATAAAAGATTTACATATCCTCCATAAAACAGATGTTGATTTTTCTGCATCTGTCATTTAGAATAAAATGAGGTTCTTTCACATCAACCCCAGTAATCAAGTTAAATAGCTACTGAACTTCTAAAACATGATATATAAAAATCATGAAGGTTTCAGACAGAGAATGCTAGAGAAAAAAAATGGAGGTTATAATACCGGATCAGGCTTTTTACGAGGAACCACATCTCCTGCAAATATTAAGATTTTTGACGCTCTCTCTGGGCCCAACAAAAAAGAAACTATTGCTGAAACCTGTCATCAATATGCATATCACTGGTTGTAAAAGATGAATAAAATCAGAGTTGATCAATATGTAGTGAAAGGAACAGAGATAAAATAATGTCTTCGACAGATATAAAAATTAGAATTCTACACTGAAACTAATCCATTTTTTTCAGAAACGGTTGGCTGAGATCTCTGTGAAAAACAGGTGAACCCAAAGAAAACACAAAATACCAAACCATTCGGCAAGTTGTTGAATGCCCTCTTAAAGAAGGCATAAGCCGTAAAGCCCACACAATCTCCAATATGTCACTCATACAAGTGCATAATACAACTGTTCATAAGCTACAATTTATCCAACTAATATGGAGTTTAGGTAGTCATTGCTGCGAAAAATAGATGCTTAACCAGTTCACCTGCTGGCATCATGTAAAAAGCAAAACAAAAAATCACAAGAGAAATTAAAAAAGAAACTGGTTTAATTCCGAATCACGTTCCCCATGCAGAATGCTCTTTTATAAGAAAAGGTTCAAGTATTAGGAAATTGGGCATTTAATGCATACAATTTAATTTACCACATATAGGCCTTTTTTATAAATAAATAAAAAACTATAGGTATTTACCACATACAAGTATTGCAAAAAGGCAAACAAGAAAGTTTCCTTATCTAGCAAATTGTTGCTCCTTATGGAAAAATGTAAAAAATCATGCGCAATAAGATACAGATAACATATCTCCATTTATGTGAAGATTTGATAATTAAACATTGACCACAGCTCTAGTGGATTCCATGATTCTCACTCGTGCCTTTATTAGATTCTTTACTTATGATAATCACAAATAGTCTTGCAGCATTTAATATAGTCTACACAGAGCATTTTTAACGTTTTTCACAAGTATTTTTAGTCAACCATAATGTATGCATAGCTAGCACACGGGATGAGATCTTCAAAGAGCTTCAAAGAAAAATACAAACTGGCTCGAAAATCCGAGATTTGCAACTCACATGATTCAAAGGTTCCATATGCCCAAGAGTTATACTGGTCCATGTTTAGTGTAAGCATTTTCCAAATAAACATATGATATCATTAAATTATTTGTATCTTGTAAACCAATTTTGATGTGTTATTGACTTGGTTTCCAGGAAATCCAAGTGCTCTAGCAGCTGAAGCTATTCCATAAGGGCCCGTTTGGGTAACAGGTTAAGCTCGGATAAGGGTGGTATAAGGGTGGTATAAGAATGGATAGGAAAAATGATTGTTTGTTTGCAGAGTATAACAATTTAAACGAGTATAAAGAGTATAACAATTCTAAGTAACCCCTAGGATAAGCTATACTCAGTTTATCCATTCTCATGGGCCCACATGTCAAATCAACTTTTTACATTTTATCACATCAAATCACCTATTAATACTTCTTATACATCAAAGGGCTCACATGTCAAATCAACATTTTTACATTTTATTTATATTTTATTATTTATCAATCAAACAACTCAACTTTTATTCTTATGTTTTCCAATGAGAATAAAAAAAACACAACCAAACAAAAATTTCTTCTTCGTGTATATGTTATCTATACTGGTATAGTTATCTATCTAGAATAACTCAATTCCTCAATCCAAATGGGAGCTAAATGTCTTGTTTACATTATGTAAGTGACAAGATTTAGGACCTTATTATTCATACCGCCTTCTCATTAGAAGTACTACAGACAGCAACTTTCACTTCCTTTGCCAAAGCTTCATCGATCAACCTATATAAATCAAGAGATTTAACTAATCAGTTTATCATACTTTATAAATAATATTGGAGTAAAGAGGACTTTCTTAGCATTTTAAGCAAAGCCTAAATGCAAGGCACAAAAATTCAAATATAACGTTTATACATTATGGCAAAGGGGAACCATTTGTTAGAAATTTCTGACAGAAGAAATTTAGACTTTTAGCAAAAAAAATAAGGGTATTGCTTGAAAACAATGAACCGGGAATGCCACACTAAACAATTCACCCACTGGCAAACTGTTCCTTGGTGAGAGGATGATATTGATGTTTGTACAGGCTACTTATCGCTACAGTTAATGGATTTAAGGATCAGGTCATCAACCATAGGGTAACTAACTAACTATGGTAAAAATCATGCTCGAAACCATCGGAAAATCTAAGCTTCTCCTAAAGGATTATTCAATTTAAGAATTACCAACAAAATATTTTGGCAAAAGAGAATATTGTATAAAATTGACCAATGTATTAGCATGATCAATCAAATTCTAATACAAGCAAAAGAAGAAAAAAAAATGGATTATACACTAATGCTTAGGTAGCACTGGTGATATAAAATTATCGATTCACTGTACCTAAATCAGCTGAGATTAGAAAAAACGAAGTTTAAAACTCTATATAAAGATCTAATACAAGAAATATGCTAGAAAACATAGGGTTCAACCAGAGAGAACTCAAAGCTAATCCAAGGTCCTCTGTAGCTGGAGCCAAGGGCATTATGATATTTGATCATTCAATATATTTCTGTCTTTATTAAATACCTCTCCAATAGCCCCACTTCGTCTATGCACCAATTGACAGACACCACAATGACTTGGAAAGAAGGCTGATATTGACATTTTTATTTGAGATGATCAGGTACTTATACCACAGTTTCAAATGTGATCACAGCAAACGTTTGTTTGTTGGAAGGAGCAATGGAACAGACAATTTACCATATCAGAAACAGATGGCATTCAGAAAGGTGCATTGTCTGATGTGGTATTCATGTAGAACAGCTAAATTTTCTTCCAAATATACTCGACTCATTTACAGTGCATCCCACCAATGAACAAAATAATAGAAACCTTAATATAAAAATATAAATAAATAAATTCTGAAGTCCACAGTTGCTGTCATGTACAGACACAATGGGATTTAATTCCATAAATGTTCGATCAGATCAGCTGTATATCAAAAACATCAAAACTGACCTTGCAACACCTGGTCGAAGAGGAAGCAACTTCTTCTCGATGAGGGCCATAAACAACTCTGTCTTTCTTTTGTGAAGAGATGCAATGAAGTCCTTTCTCTCCACATCTGTCTTAGGAGCCTTCTCCGGCCATTGCGTTTTGTTAAAATATGCCGTCATTCTATAGTCCAAAGGAGTTAATTACTTCAGCAAAAAAGAATATATATCACAAAGTCAAAAAGGCTAGTGCAATACAAGAATTTGGTATTCCACCTCAAAAATCAGTCAAAATAATTGAAATTTCCATCTTCAAATTCTGAAACATTAAAATGAAACCAAAAAAAAATTCTAGCACTGTAATTTTCTTACTCCGTTAATAAGTACTATTCTGAATCACCAAATCATAAAATGGATTCACATGTTTAGCACATAAATTCCTCTCATACAAGCTCAGTGCATGCCTAATTGATAATTTGATACTATCAGATGGAAAACAAAAATTTCAAGGATAAAATATTACCTTTCCTTTCCACCCCCAATTTTGAGCAATTCCCCATACAAATCGACTTCCCAGATTACACCCAATTCCCTCTATCATCATACCACAAAAGTCAATATTTTCATTTAGAAGGAAAGGACAGACAATAAAAAAATAAACTGATATAAAAATCTGAGAAAATTGTTGAATAAAATAAAAGGTCATTGATACACTGAACATTGTCTCTCAACCAATAAAATGGCAAGAAGACCTAGTTTTAACAAAGACGTTATCATCATGTCGACCAAAACTCCACAGAAAAGCATCTCAGCCTAGATGATTCCAAAATGCTAAGATCTTTGTCTGCTGTTGTAGATACATGCCAGCATAAGCAAACACTTGCCCAGCATCATGGTCTGACTAAGATCTCATAGTTGACCCTTAGCAAACTTTAGATAAATTTGATTCAATGCAAATTGTCTTGGATTTCCATTCATATTAAATGGTATACACAGGCAAAAGGAGGGTGAGAAGTTTTCTTCAATCTCCTACTTATATAAAGTTGAAGATAGCATTACAAGTGGAGTTAATATTTTATATTCTTAAGTTGGTGATTACATTGTGGGGGAGGTACCTTTCTCTGTCCAAAATCTAAATATCCAACACTATATCAAATTAGATATTTATATAATCGAAATAAAATTTCATAGATGAAAGTTCCCAACATATCTAAGAAGACATAGCAAGACAATGACCAGACCAAGATCTCGTCCATCTTGGAATTACAAATCCCAAAACACTTTTGTGCACTAAAAACTTTCCAGTTCACACAACGCTCAAATTTAGACCAAAAAACCCAGCCAAATCAAGCACCATATCAGATGAGATTTTTTAGAGATTGTAATTATATTATCTGGTGTTGATTGACCAAGACACCACTTGGAAGGTAGGAAGATGTACCCCCTTTTCATTTAGGGGACCTAAGTTCTAGTCTTAGGTCTTAGTCCTTCTGATAGGATAAGATTTAACTATAAAAAAAAAGACTACTAAAAAGAGATCCAGTGTTCAATGGTGGAACAAAATACCATGTAAATTAATATCTTATTATGGGGTTTCAATGGTGTATTATAGAAACCCAACTTTTTGCTTATAAGATGGGATTCGAACCTTGACCTCAGGCTCAATGTTACTTAAACTTGAGATTTACAATCAGTTGGACAATGCCTCAATCACAACAGGAACTAAATTCACTCCTCATTGTCTCTATAATTCAAGAGCCATTCAACCTCCACAAAAAAATTGGAACAAGATAAATGATTTATAAAGAGATTCCAAGTCCAAATCAAAAATCGTGTCAGATATAGTGTGTGTATGTACACAAAATCAAGTTGCCGATAATTTACCCATTACATTTACGTCCGAAACAAACAAAACCAATGCGTGAAAACACGAAAACAAAAATTACATATTCGAAACACAAATAATGACAAAACCCAGATAAAATCTCGGAAAATACCCAAAACCCACATGAAAAAAATCCAATCTTTATTCAGACCCAATTCAAAAAATTCCCAAATGAAGAACACAAACCTCGGCGAAGGTGTCGTTGAACGATATCCGGTGCCCGTCCTTCTCCGTATCGACAAGGACCCCATCACAGTCGAAGAGAAGCGCCGAAGGCATAACAGAAGAAGCTGAAGAAGAAGAAGAAGAAGAGCAAACCAAGCCTTCACTTCTCCTCCGGCGAGTGGGAGAGGACACAATCGCCATTTCTCGAAAACGGAGAGAAATATTGGAATCGAATGAAGTGGGTCTGCTGCAATTCTCAATAGAAGAAACAAAAACGCTTCTTTTTCTCTGAAGAGCAATCGATGGAGCCGAAAAAACGATCGCTGCAGCCATGGCTGAAAATAAAAATTATAATTTGAAACAATTAAAAACAAATTCGAAAACCAAACAACGTTTGTATTCTTCGAATGGTTATCTTCTGGTGATTTTAAGATTAAAGTGTTTCGGATTTCTGTCTAGTTTTTGGAGATTTTTGGTGGTTGAGATTTATTTGGGGGAGGAGTAGTTATAACTTAGGATTACCTCCGAGTGAGTACAATGGATCTCTTATCCTCCTCTCTGCCACATGATCTGTTGGTGATCGTTTTATGGGCAGGTCTACGCCCACCAACCTAGATGCCGTCCCCACCGACCAGAAAAAAATTAACAAAAATAATTTTTTGATTTTGTAATTCATTATCCCCACCTCCCTTCCCCACCAACCGAAATATTTAGGAAGGTCATCCCCACCACCTGAAATCATTGAGGTGAGGATAATCGATGTATGTATTCTGTAAATTGTTCGACAACCCTGAAGTCGAATAGATGTACTGGCGGACGACAAAAGGTCAGTCGACCTGGGGAGTCATGGGCGATGGGAGGCTCGTCGAACAAACTATTAGACAGCATGTGTTATGGATAGAGTTCGACAGTTCTACTGTCGAACATATGTACTAGAGGACGACAACAAGCTAGTCGAGGTGAGGGATTTATGGCGACGGAAGACCCGTCGAGCGTTTACAGTGTAGTGATCTATGACTTTAACTATGAACATTCAAAGACACGATCGGCACGGATGATTTTAGAACAAGTATCAATTAATGCTTATTTTTTTTATTGAAGTGGAGACTAAATCCCAAGACTAACAAAGTGTAAATGGTCTAAAACATTTTGAATGTTCATGTTTAACTGAATGAATGAATTGATAAGCATAATTAGTATAAATGGTTTAAAACATTTTGAATGTTCATAGTTAAAGTCATAGATCACTACACTGTAAACGTTCGACGGGCCTTCCGTCACCATAAATCCCTCAAGTCGACTGACCTGTTGTTGTCCTACAGTACATATGTTCGACAGTAGGCCTGTCGAACCCGATCCATAACATAGGCTGCCTAATGGTTTGTTCGACAGGTCTCTCGTCGCTCATGACCCCCAGGTCGACTGACATTTTGTCGTCCGTCAGTACATCTATTCGACTTCAAGGTTGTCGAACAACTTCCAGAACACATACATCGATTATCCTCACCTCAGTGATTTCAGGTGGTGGGGATGGTCTTTCTAAATGTTTCGGTTGGTGGGGAGGGGAGGTGGGGATAGTGGATTACAAAACTAAACAAATTAATTTTGCTAATTTTTTTTTGTTGGGGGGGATAGCAAGCAGGTCGGTGGGGATAGAGTTGCCCTCGTTTTATACAGGGCGGGTCTATCCCCATGCACATAGATGAACCCACTAATAAAAAAATAATAATAATAATTTCATGTATAGGTTCTTTGAAAAATACTACTCCCACCTATCCATTCACCAGCCTCCCTATCAAGCAGTATTAGAAAACAGTCGACAATCGCTCCGTCAATTCATATTTAAAAACTTCGACAGTTGTATTGTCATTCACTATCTAGAACATTCGATAGTGAGTATGTCAACACTGAATCTGTCGAACGGGATGACATAGAAAATGAACATTTCGACAATTCTGAATCACTCTATTTTTTAAATTTTTTAGTCCAATTTTTCATGGAAATCCAATAAATTTTCTTTCTTCATTTAGGGCTTTTTTCCCCAAAAAATCAAAATTTACTTATTAAAAAACTTTTTTTCATAAATATCTTTCTATGT
This sequence comes from Acorus calamus, assembly GCA_030737845.1. Taxonomy (NCBI): domain Eukaryota; kingdom Viridiplantae; phylum Streptophyta; class Magnoliopsida; order Acorales; family Acoraceae; genus Acorus; species Acorus calamus. The sequence continues at coordinate 25,500,763 of CM060861.1, forward strand.
GAACAGAGTCTCTGTTTTGGTTTTCTTGTTTTGGAGGGTCTCTCTATCACTTCCTAATTCACATTGAAAAACTCATTCACGGCTCCCCCTCAATCACTCACCAAATTAAATCACTTAGAAAAATCAAAACTTTCTATCAAAAGAGAGAGACCCATAATAAATAAATAAAACCCCAAAATCCCAAAATAAATAAATGAAACCCCAATTTTGAGATTCACAACTGTGAATGGGTTTATCAAAGTTTAATCATATAAATGTTTTCAGATGGCTATATGGATTTTGGGAAAAGTGAGGGGATCATATGGATTTCAGACGGTTAAAGGGTTAAGATTGAGAGATGTTATCTATATTATATATCTTATTAAAATTCAGTTTAATAAGTTTGGTCTGATGCAATTTATGTCCCCACCGCCTCGGCCCAGTAGTGAGAGACACAGTCCTCTTCCGAACACCCCCGTATTCAAGACTTACATAGAATTTTTGTACATATTTTGATTTTTTTTAAATAATAAACATTATTTAGTGAAATATATGTTTAGATGAAAAGTGTATATAACCCCATAACGAATTGAATAAACCAATTTTTAACAAATATATATATATATATATATATATATATATATATATATATATATATAGGGGGCTGATGGGGTGCGATCGTGCGCCCGGTGCACCCCATCGTGCGCCCCGACTAAGGACCGTGCGATCGCTGGTCGTGCGATCGCACGGTCCACGTTTGTTTAAAAAAAAACCAAAAAAAAACCAAAAAAACCTGATGGGATCTCTCTCTCTCGCGCTGTCTCTCTCTCTCTCTCTCTCGCTGTCTCTCGCTCAAACACAAAAAACAGGGTCGAAACCCATCTCTCTCTCTCTCTCTCTCTCTCTCTCTCTCGCGGGACCTCTCTCGATATCTCGCTCGCTCTCTCTCTCGGATCTCTCTCGATCTCTCTCTCGCTCGCTCTCTCTCTCGCTCCGTCGACGACCGCACGAACCCCGGCGACTGCGACCCCCGTCGACGACAGCACCGACCCTCGGCGACCGCAACCCCGTCAACGACGACCGCACGGACCCCGGCGACCCCTCCACGTCCCCTGCTGTGACCCCTCGACGTCCCCTGCTCCGACCCCATCGGTGACCCCCTCTGCCACCCCATCAACGACCAGATTCACGTCATTCCTCTCTCTCCCTCAAATAGTTTTTTTAATTTCTTCTTTCTGTGAATCTGTGTGAATATTTTGTCTAAATATGTGTGAATGTGTATGATTTTTTGCAAAATTTCATATGCTTGAATGTGTGTGATTGTGTAGGATTTTTGTTGAATTTTATATGGCTGAACAGGTGTTTTTTCTTAACAGGGATTTCTTTGTTGAATGAATTTGTGGGTGTGGGTGTGGGTGTGTTTTTTTTTTTTTGAATGATTCGGGGGCGGTAGACTGAGCTTTCTTGATTTCCAGGGTGTGGATCTTGGAGCTTCTCTTGGGTTGAGGAGGGTACACACTGAGAATAATATTCAGGTTTGGGTTCCTTCATCTTTTATGTTTTTATGGTGCATGCCAACAGAGAATACAAGATTTTTCACTCGATTAAGATTTAAGAGCATTCATTATATAACCACTTTGAAAAAAACATTAATGGTAATGGCTCCTTTTGTTTGATGCATGAATGTCAAAGAACGCTCAGGAAATTAAAATCTCAAATAGATGAAAACAATTGACAAGTGTTTAATTAATGAATAGAAGTAGCTGTTATTGTAGAGAAAATAAAGAAGAAGAAAAAAAATGCACAGTTGTATATATAAACAACCACAAGAAAGAAAGTTGTTGGTTGTTGTTTGGCCTGACCCGGGCAAATCCTATTTATATTTCACTCCCTCTCTATCTCTCTCTCTCTCTGAAAAACTAAAACTGGTTGTCTCTGTTTCTCTCTCTATGTTGTTTTAGAACGGCTGAGTCGTGCCTCCCAAACCCTCCTGTTTATTCGGGCCTTTAATAAGGCCTCCAATTCTTTCTTTCTGTTTCTGTTTCTACTTTCTACACCTCTGCAACCCCACATTTCTTTGGGAGGTTATGAAGATTATGATATTTATTTATCCATATATTGGCGTAGTAACTAATTATCTCTTGTTGAAGATTTTTGAAGGCCAGGAAATTTGATATCGAAAAAACGAAGCAAATGTGGGCTGACATGCTCCAATGGAGGAAAGAATACAATGCTGACACGATATTGGAGGTATCATATTTTTTCTCACCATCAGCAACTGCATAATCTGATTCCATCATTATATATATAATCTGGACTATGTTTTTCATGTAGTTGATAAAAAGATAGGTCAGTGGACTTCTCTTTAAGACATGGAAAATATAATATCCACAAACTTTTTCATAATTCTAACAATCAATTACTCTGTTATACCCAATTTTCCCATTCTTATCATTCCTAAACTCGCATGTTCACCATCAATGCAGGTCCTGGATTCAGAATGTTATGGAACGCAGTGAAGTCCTTCATCAATTCAAAGACCACCTCTAAGATCCATGTATGATTATCCTCTTTCATATTTCTACAAAATGCTGCATTCTTTCAACTTATAATCACTCATAAATATTACTCAAATAACACCAAGATGACATTAACATTATGTAATAATGCTGATTAGTAATACAAGTGGTATGTTTAGTAATGCAAGCCTTCTAGTTTCATATCATGCTGCCCACTCTTTCTGCTAAAGCTTGATGTCACTTTCCTTCTAAATAAACTCCCTGTTCTAAATTTCTAAGTGTGCCTTCTAGTTCTAAATTCTTTATGTAAATTATACTGATGTTATTTTCATGTGTATTGACAAGTCAATTGAAATAAACAAATGTATGACATAAAATTTATTTTTGTATACATATTGTTATGATTTTTTTTCTTTAGCAAATAAGCTTTTCCATTGATCTATATTAGTTCCTGTTCAGGCTGTTCTTTTTATGATTATTTTTTTTACAGAGCATTTTGTTCCATCTCTTAGATAAATTTATGCCAGTGTGGTTTGCTGTAACTGATGTAAAGATTCATTGAGAGTTTCTTGTTTGACACTTTCTGGTTAGCAGGCAGTCTTTTATCCAACCTTTAGCTATCTTTGAGAGAGAACTTTAGAAAATGAGGAGTTGTTGTAGTTTGTTATTCCAGGATTGAAGAGTTTTTTTTCCAGGTGGGTGCTGTTTTGTCAGGATAGCGATTACTCTCTAGATATTATATATGATTAAAATGTTTCACTCTTCAATTTTACAGATTGGAAGGCCAGTGATATATGGCTTGGCCGCAAAGGGTGAATATGAAGTAAGGAGGATCTTTGAGTTCACCATGTCCCTCAATGGCTATTGCACTGTGAAGGACATCACAAGAAGCCATGTGGTTTTGTTACTGTTGTCATGTTTGACATGTAGTTGTAGCTATTTGAAATGCCATTGTTGTATCTTGAAATGTAATTCGCAACAGGGTAGATTTAGTATTTGAAATGTAATATGCAACATGGGTGATTTAGTATTTGAAATGTAATTTGCAACAGGGCATCTAGAGAGGGAATGCTAAGTACTTAGTATTTGAAATAATCAATAAATTTATGAAGGGCCAATTCTGTTTTGAAATACTGCTTGGCTTCATAAAAGAAAACTATTCTGTTTTGAAATACTCCAAACAACTCATTTCATTGGTGCAGGGGTGGCATCTAATGCTTGTACTCTCTTGAGTTGGATATTTTCGTTGTACATTTGAGGCATAACTATTATATTATATATTGCTAGAAAAAGAGTTGAAACATTTGATTTAGCTGTGAAGGTGCAGTTTCTTCACCAGCTCAGCTTTCATGTATGAATATGTAATCATCTCATCTTTAATGAAATATTTTCTACAAAATCTTAAGAGATATTCCCTTAAGCTTGTCCAAGCATAGCTCAAAGACACTGGAAGCCACACATCCTTTCATAAGTAATAGGAATTCTAAATGAAAGTGTAAAAATATTTTATATAACTTACATCCATGCTGTAGTGACAAAAATGGACTTCTCATATGCAAATAGGAGTCCATAAATTACATCAATCTACAGTCATATCATTACAAATACTACCATATCACCATCCAAATCAGAGGAAATAACTACCATTTAAACTACCAAAAAAATAAACCACCACCAATAGCACACCATTTATACACCGAACAAGTATCATAACAAATAGATGGATAGGAAACTGGATCAATGTGTTTGATTGCTGACATTCTAATATATGCTTGCACAACCTGAGAGGCTGGGCTGCTAAGCTTGCATCTCTACATCAGCAGTTTTGGTACCTCACTTTCTTCAGTTTTTGCAAACCTTCCCCTTACCCTTGGCTGACTGTTTGCCAAAGCTTTCCTGCAGACATACTGTAAAATCAACCAAGAAAAAAAAAATGTTAAGTACAAAGAAATGTTGACTGCAAGAATGACTAGCCCCTAGGACTTAATATCCTGCAAAACAACAGTTTTTTTCTTTTTGCAAACAAATGAACTTCGCACAGTCCACCAATTAAATTTAATTTAGGCTGTGTACGGAAATGAGTTTGAAAAACAACTTTTCACTTAAAGCAGTTTTCAAACATAGCTTCTCTAGAAACGTACTTTTATTGAATTCCTTAAAGCTTTTTTTTATAACTAAAAAAAAGTTTTGCTTTCTGAAAAAGTTGGGACTATTGGGGCATTTAACATTGAATCTCTTCATACGGTATTGTTTTGGACAAGGATAAATGATATCATATACATATCAGTTCTTTTATTCTAGCATTCTTCTGTAGCTTATCTACCAATATGGTTTTATGTTTATTCCTGGATAACTAATGCAGTCCTATTTTGCTTAACCCCCATGTCTTGTCTCCTATAAATTAATTAATTGTATCTATTTATGCTTAATAGGGCCTGAAGGCCCTGAACCAATAAACTTGAATCCTAGCACTCCATCCATTTCTCATAAGGTTTTTGTTTGATGTAACTGTCTTGGAAGGACACATTAGAGAGGTCTGATCATTAATTACTTGTATTTGAAATTTTGTTTTGTTCAGATTTCTTTTTGTACTTAATGAGTTTGTATCAAATATGATTCTTGCAAAAGCAAAACCCCAAAAACTATCCAAACTCGTTTTCAAACGTTGTCTTAGAACCAAAACAGAAAAACTTGATAACTATCATTACCTTGATCTTCCTACCGAAGTTCCTCTTGCTCTTCTTCTTCCTGTATCTGGAGAGCTTTTGCTTACGCTCTTCGATCGCATAACTCCCAATGCCTAGCAACCGATGATGGTCAAAAGACGGTTGAATGAAGTTTGCGTTACCAATCCCAAGAGTCTGTAAGAAAAATTGAAAATCAATGACCTCCAACATCCTGTGAAAACAGCCAAGACATCTAAACATCTCTTAATTTGTATGCTATCATACATGACAGAAAGCACCAATTTATTAGCATATACCATCTGGTAATAATCCAATGGAGAATCTTGATGCAATATCACAATACCAAGTAATGATATCCTTGTCCTTAACTTCAAACAAAATCAATACATTGAGGGGCAATACAAAAAACTGATTTAAAATTGTACATAATTATTAGTCTTTAAGAGAAAATGCAGAAGGCCATGTAATTGCCATCCATAAAGGGTTAATCATCCACTAACAAGAATATTAAGCCCAAACACACACAAACTTAAACTATACGTTACAATCAAATAAAAAGAAATAGGAACAACAAATTATGCCACAAGTTAAAGAAGATCAATAAGTATGTTCCTTTCATTTCCAATGTTGGCATACACCATAAAAACATAAAAGATGAAGGAACCCAAACCTGAATATTATTCTCAGTGTGTACCCTCCTCAACCCAAGAGAAGCTCCAAGATCCACACCCTGGAAATCAAGAAAGCTCAGTCTACCGCCCCCGAATCATTCAAAAAAAAAAAAAAAACACACCCACACCCACACCCACAAATTCATTCAACAAAGAAATCCCTGTTAAGAAAAAACACCTGTTCAGCCATATGAAATTCAACAAAAATCCTACACAATCACACACATTCAAGCATATGAAATTTTGCAAAAAATCATACACATTCACACATATTTAGACAAAATATTCACACAGATTCACAGAAAGAAAAAATTAAAAAAGCTATTTGAGGGAGAGAGAGGAATGACGTGAATCTGGTCGTTGATGGGGTGGCAGAGGGGGTCACCGATGGGGTCGGAGCAGGGGACGTCGAGGGGTCGCAGCAGGGGACGTGGAGGGGTAGCCGGGGTCCGTGCGGTCGTCGTTGACGGGGTTGCGGTCGCCGAGGGTCGGTGCTGTCGTCGACGGGGGTCGCAGTCGCCGGGGTTCGTGCGGTCGTCGACGGAGCGAGAGACCCCGTGAGCAAGAGAGAGATCCGGGGTTCGTGCGGTCGTCGACGGAGCGAGAGAGAGAGAGCGAGAGAGAGAGAGATCGAGAGAGATCAGAGAGAGAGAGCGAGCGAGAGATCGAGAGAGGTCCCACGAGAGAGAGAGAGAGAGAGAGAGCGAGAGAGATGGGTTTCGACCCTGTTTTTTGTGTTTGAGCGAGAGACAGCGAGAGAGAGAGAGAGAGAGAAGGACAGCGCGAGAGAGAGAGATCCCATCAGAGTTTTTTTGGTTTTTTTTTTGTTTTTTTTTTAAACAAACGTGGACCGTGCGATCGGACGACCAGCGATCGCACGGTCCTTAGTCGGGGCGCACGATGGGGTGCACCGGGCGCACGATCGCACCCCATCAGCCCCCTCTATATATATATATATATATAGTGAACCGATTAGGTGCGGTTTGCGGTCGGTGCGGTGCGCGACGTGGGCCGTCTGATCGCGAGTCCATCGCATCCAACGGTCGACGTGAATCGCACCTGACCGTCCGATGCGATGGACCCGTGATCGACGGCCCGTGATCGCGCACCGCACCGACCGTAAACCGCACGTAATCACGACTCTATATATATATACACCTCACCTAAGAAGATATATACTACTTCTATGGCGGCTATGGAGAAATATGGACCGTTTGTGCGCGTTTAACAGCACTCTGTGTATATATAGATTTCAAAGCTTACAGTTCAGAACACATGACCCTTGTATAGGAGCATCCAAATGTGTTCAAATTAACCCAAGATACAACAGAGATCGCACTAAGCAGTAATTGAAATTTCTCTCAGTTCAGTTCAGGGAGAGGCACACAGAATTGTGTGTACATTTTCCACTAAATTCATCTTTATCTCTATAAATAACATCAATAGTTTTTTACATAAAGACTGATGCAATGGACCCATTTGGCCAGCATTATATTTTATTTACACATACTATATGTCTAGCATTAATATTTGAACATATACAGAATCAGTATAAAATTGTCTCCTGTTGAAGCAATGATGAAAAAATTGTTGTGAGGGGGGAGAGATTTCATCTCACTGTAGGTCCATGTTAAGAGCTTCTCATCTGCGATTCGAGAAATTAATGAAAATCATTGTCATGGTGGAATGGATTGTCAGAGCCACGGATTGCACTCAGGCGAGGAGAGAATTCCAGACCCGTCACACACTCGTTTCCATCGGACTCTTTCAATGATTCTTCTTTGAACTTGACATAGAACATGGATGACCAGTAGTCCTTCGCTAAATTCTGCAAAACGAAGCATAAGCTAAAACTTTCTCCTAAGGTTTATAAAGAAAAGGAGAGAAGAATATCGATTTGGATGATTTTTTTTGTATTTTATTTACAGATATCAGATGATTTGATCAAAGATGTTCTTGTGTGACTTGCATATAAATGTGCTCCAGGAAACATGGTATATATACGAGTTACCAAACCACCTCTTGACAAGTATCCCCTCATCACCGGGGGGTGCTATTTCGAGTCTTACTCCTCTTGTTGATAGGATAAGATTTAATCAAGAAAAACAGGAAAAAAAAATTAACAAAAAACACTAACCTATGAAAAAAAAGTATGTATATGAGTTGATGAGATTTTCATCTTTAACAACTTGGTCATCACCATTTCAGCAAAGACATCCATTTATGTTATTTTTTTACTATATGTGAACCTTTTTTTATGGCTATTATATCAAATTTTGGGGTCAGATCAAATTGGGTAACATCCAGATCAGTTAGGGATTAGCTGACTGAACTGACCATATGCCATTGTGATATATAATCAGAAAAGAGTTCCAAAATTTTCTAAAATTGATAACTATATTGTTCTTGAGTTTCTGATAGCGAGAAAAAAGAATACTTCATAATGATTATGCCACACTGCCTGGTCTGAACTCACAAAAAGAAAGCATACCATTTTAATCAATCGTATCAGCTCAATTATTGAACCACTAAAAAGATTGGGATGAGCTAGATCAAGGGTGCCCAAGATTTCTTGACGGGTCCTGTGAGAGATGTTCACCTCCATTTCCGAACCTGCATTTGGCGAATGGTTATGAGACTCAACTGCCCGATGTCTACAGTAAATTGTTCTCAATAGCTTGTAATAATCACATATAGTAGTTCCATATGCCAAAGTTGAGGATAGTGCATACCAGCAACAATGTATTTCTCAATAATATATCGTGCCATATAGACCCTTCTTACAGGGTCATTTATTGGTATCTTGCTTAATTCATATACCTCATCATAAAAATGCAAACTCTCCCCAGCCAAACAACTGAAATCATAAGAGAACAATATGAATATTATTGCCCATTTACCATTGCATGACAAAGAAGGCTACGGATTCTAGAGAAAGACAAACCTGTCCGCAAAAGCCATAAATGATTGACGGAACCTTGTATGTTGTAGCAGTTCATCCAAAGGTCTGTTGATATCCAACATTGCTGTCCGTAGAATTATCCCATTATCTCGTATTCCTAAAGCGCTACTCATTGTCTTCAACTCTAGATGTTCCCTTTTTCTCAAGCTCATTTGTGATAGTAAAGGTTGAGAAACTGACAATGAAAAGAAAGCGAGCACAAGAATACTTGCCTGAACAGCAGAATATTCGAAAATGAACACTGTTAGATTATGTAAATTATGAAAGAGATAAAAGGGGAGCAACTCCAATTGGCATAATCAAATCAAGGGTACTTAATAAATCATTAATTAATTGTAAATAAAGGAAACAATAAGAATGTTCTATGAGATAATGAGACGAACAAACAAAACCTACCGTTACTAGCAACAAAAATCTAGACAGAACTTGAAGCCAAGGAATATCTTCATGAAGTTCATTCAATATGTATGTGGCAACCCAAAGTCCTGCCATGTAAGAATTAAATACATTTAGTAAATAAGTATGGGTTTTTTTTCAGGCTAAGACTTGCTATGTGATGTTGATGTAAAGCACCGTGTTTTTCATTGCCTAATTATATGTAGAAATAACAAGTGATATAGCAAATTCTCAATATGAATGTTTGACTCAAGCATGATCAGGAACTATAAGCACAAGTGGATGATTAAGACAGATTGGGATGCAGTCCAACACTGTAACACATGGAGACAGTAACACAATATATGGATGAAATACACCTCCATGAACTTTGTTCAATACTTCAATGTGATAATTTAATGCTAGAGTGAACTCACACATGAGGCAGACCAATACCACGGTACTAAATAACATGGTCATAATTGATATTAGTAGTCTGGCTCTGCATGATTGCTTCTGGGCCGGACAGTCTTGCCCCTGTATTCGATTGAGGGAAGAGATAATACTAAACCCAGAGAAATAAAATGTGGCCCACTTGCCTTCAAATCTCCAAAAAAATAAAATTAAAAATCCATGCACAACAACAATTCTGGAAGAGTTTCCCGATTGGAAAAATGGACCCTCATGTTTTGCACTCTTAAGCACACGCAATGCACAACATAAGAGAAAGGAGAAGAGAAGTTGGGGATGGGTGCTTGGGCAACATTAATACTGGAACACCTTACCGGAAAAAAAAACATTAATACTGGAACAATTGTACAGTAAGGCTACAGTGCTCAGGACATTTTTATTTAACATAACTTGGACATATGCACATCAGAGGATCTTTGTTGTGGGATGTTGGTACTCTTTGCACACTGAAAAGAAAACACTCACAGTCCACAAAAAGAGGTTTTCTTTGTAAAGATATATGTGGATGTCTTACTCTAGGCACACGTTTAAATGTGTGTGTGAATAGTGTGTGACTACGAAAGTGTATACCACAAAAAATGTAAATTTGTCGGGCCAACGCATGTCTTACCTATTGAGATACTGGAGACAGTTATTCCCTGTGAAAGATCATCAAATTCATGAAACCGAAACTCAATATGTCTGAGAGCTCGCGTAACACCAACCAATGAGGCAACATATAACCCGTGGAGGCATACAACTGGAATGACCCACTGACTCCTCATATGGCACCAGCGATTCATAGGTTTCCTTACATGGATCACTACAAGGTAATTTGCAACATTGCATGAGAGGAAAGGAAAAACAGAAGAGAAGATGGTAATAGAAGATAGTGTTCCCACACCAGACATTGGTGGGAATGCCTCCATTAACCTGTTATAATCAAACATAAAAACTACACAGCAGTTCTTAGGCTTTTAGGAAGAAAAATTACAAATAGAAAATAACAAAGAAATCCATGTTGAACCAAATTCTGAAGCACGTGCTTGCTCATATATTGGGTTCAGACATTATAAAGTGGATATAAAACTATTCCTTATCAAGAAGTGGCACAAAAGATGGAGTAGCTTGAACAAGGAAATAAATACCCACAGCTGAAGTAGCCTCAGTTGGAATAATTAAATGGAAAATGTTTTAAGGTGGTTTAATTATTATATTAATAAAGAGGAATGACGGCAGAAATCAGAAGAGTCAGCATATTGAGGTCGAGTACAGACATGAAGAAGATGAACCCAAATGGGCATGGTCAAAGAAACTATGAACCCATATGATTCACGAAAACATATATCAAACCTTTGGGGGAAAAAAAGTTGGCTGATAATCTCCTGTAGAATAAGAGATATAGATTATTGGGTTTCAAGTGTTCATGCCACATTGTGTGCTAAATGTCAACCCACGTAGAATCATGAAATAGAGAAAGGATACTAACAGTAGGATTCTAACAAGTTATCATCCACATAAGGAAAAACAACTAGTAAAAAAAGGATTTAGAGTGATGAAGAGTTTCAAAAATCCAGCAATGCTGCAAGGAGATGCAGGTAAAGCCAGAATTTTGCTAACAATTGGACAGCAGCAAAGCATTTGAAAATACATTAAAATGAACCATATGCATCATTATAGATTTTTGCATTAATCCAATCGAGAAAAATAAATTTTCTCACATGCAGCCCCAGCAATCCAGGGGAGGAGAATCATTGGAAGAAATATGCGTGATCTGAGAGGTGGTAATTGTCGCCTGAAATGACAATAGAGATATCATTGAATATAAGTATATATAGTTTACAAGAATAAATTGTCTCTAACAAGATGGAATAAAAATCAAGAATTGATGCATGAATGAAAAACCAGGAAAATGACTTACTTGACAAAAGCATAATAGAGTTGGAAGGCCTGTACAATGCGACAGCTCATCAACAAACCGAAGCCTAAAGGACCTTCAAACCAAACTGGAAATCGAGCCCAATTCAGAATATTATCAGTAATCAGTGTATGGTGTTATTAAGACAACCTGAAAAATCTGAAAGCGTACTGACCTGCCCAAATATAACATTCTTGCCATTGATGCCTATGTTTAATCTTAAGAAAATTAATGGACATCTGTTTACATATCACAAATAGTTTAAGAGTGTATGTGTCAATAAAACTAGATTGGATAATTTCCTGAGACGCTTATCATACCACTAATGAAATTAGAAGGTTGAAGCTGCCAACAAGCTGAATTATGACAAGACCAAAACCGGAGGACTTTGTGCTGGCAACTTTGTGAACAAGAAAAGGGTATGTCGCACGAGCAAAGAGCCTGAGATATTACCAGATTATAATTTTCCAGACCAGGTGAGAATTTAAAGTTACATAGACAGAGAAATAGAGCTCATGGATAAAATAAAATAAAAACATATAATGCCATGGACACCATTACATAAAAGCATCAAGATCAAGATTGAAACAGAAAATCCACTATCGACCATGGTCACAAAGTTTGTGGATGGGAAATAGTTGGCAAGAGTTCCATTCGGTACAGTAAATATATATTCGTAAATGATAAGGGATGAGTATAGTAATAAGTAGGGAGATAACTAATCTGTTTGCTAATGAATTCTGATCATTAGTTTGATAAATACACGCAAAAATTCTTCTATGCTTAGCATGAAGGTCATGATGATAATTAGGACTAGTTGTTAAAATTATGAAGAATGTTCAAACTAAATTGATACCTGGATCCTAAAGGTATTAATGCATAGTTCGACGAACATAAGTTTGTTTAGATGATAAATGAGTTATCCAATTGCTGAAAGTTTCCGAACATTCAGACAAGTATAGATTACTTTGTGACCGTGTCAACAACAAGGCTTGTAAGATTTATTTCTATTTACCTTGTTTATAAATCATCCAACTAAAATTAATTCCAACACAAGAGTCAAAAGCTAAAAATGAATCATATCACATTAGGCAAATTAAGACATCAATTGAATTGGTGAACAAAAGTCTATATTTCCCGAACAGGATACACAATATATAAATCTAAAAAAGTAAATTATACATTGTCCAACAAACCCATCAAGGAAATTGAATGCCAAACAAAACTAATAAAAAATCGCATCCAAATAACAACAATCACTAGTAAAACTCATCATCCAGCAATACCCATCAACAAAATCCAATGTTCATCACAACTAAATCTCCAATTATAAGCAACACCCACATCAAAGTAGAAACCAATAAACAAGAAACCTTTCAAATCAGCTAAGAATCATTACATAATGAGGGTCGCGGTAGAAAAGGAATTTAAAAAATCCAAAGCTTCCAGACAACAACAACTACCAGTAAAACCCACCATCCAACAAACCCATCAAGAACTCCACAATGAAAAACTGAAAAAAAATTATAACTTTCCAAAAAAACAACACCCATTGAAGAAAAAAAAAACCCATTGAAATCGAACGCCAAACAAAACCCATCAACAATCGCATCCAAACAACAACAAATCACCACTAAAAACCCATCCAACAAAGCTCAAAACGCTTCACGAGTCATTACACAATGAGGGACGCGGCGGAGAAGGCGATGGCGACGTAGTCCGAAGGGCAGCCCCCGGCGAAGGCGCAGCTCGCCATTGGAGACCCACTTGGAGGGCTGAAGAGGGAATGGAATGGAACAAATGGGTCAGCAACAGATCCATGTTTTCGGGCCCTTTATGGGTCACTTTCATTAGTCTTTCATGTTTTTTTATGATTTTTTTTTTTTAAAGCTTCACGAGAAAGAGAGAGAGAATCTCCTTTTGTGAACTTCAGTCGTCACTGTCTCGGAATCTGAAGACTGGGCCATGTGAGTGGGGGAGGGAAGGAGAGACGGCGGGTTTGGATAGGTTTGGATAATATATCCTATGCCGACACCCAAACGGCAGAAATTGATGCGATATCCCGGGAAATTGCATTTGACACCCTGTAGTGACGAATATTTGCTGGAAATTTCCACGCAAAATTCAGTTAGAGGTCCCTATTGCCTATTGCTAAGCTTGTAGGAGAATACACCAGCTGTGCATGTCTAGGGCTGGTAAACGAACCAAGCCGCTCGGGCTCGGCTCGGTTTAAGCTCGCTCAGGCTCGTTCATTTAGATAAATGAGCGAGCTTGAACAAGTTTAAAAACTCGGTTAGGCTCGGGACATAAATCGGGTTTCATTTTATGTTCAAATTCGACTCATTTGTGTTATTAAAACTTAGTTGAAGCTTGACTAAACTCTTTTATAAAATCAAACATTTTAAATTAATACAAAGTTATGCTCGTTTAAGCTCATGAACTAGGTTTATTTAGGCTAAAATTTTGTTTTCAATCCCTAAAAACCCTAAATGAAGAAGAACGCTGGGCTTGTTGAGGCTCGTGAGCTCGGCTCGGCTCGACTCGTTTATAAACGAGCCGAGCTTGAACATGTCAAAGCTCGGCTCGTTCGGCTCGTTTACCACCCCTATGCATGTCTAGATATTTGAATGTTTTGCATGTTTTTTAACAAGAAAATGACGTGCCCAGCTCGTGTGCAATCCAATCCGCATTTCACACCAATTTTTTTAAAAAAAATAATTATATATTTATTTATTAAAATACATGTTGTTATACAAAATAATGTATATATTAATATAATAGTGTATTTATTCTTGAAAAATGAAAAAAAAACTTTCGTAATTAAATCTACATATTTGGATGTTTTTCAAAATGAATGTCTTGTTATCTATTTCCATTTTTAAAAGAGCGATGATACAATCAATCCATTACGACCCCGTCTTATTGTGTTATCGTAGTTTATACAAGCAATCCATTGCAACCTTGTCTTATTGTGTTATCGTAGTTTATAGGGTTGCAAATGGGTCGTAAAAGGAATTGAATGTATCGATTATATTGTATTGAAGCTGCAGACGGTTGCAAAAAGGATAGAGTGCAAGGGCGGAGCCAGAAATTAAAGTAAGGGGGGCCAAAAATTTAAGAGAATAAGTAAGATAAAAAAGAATAATTATAGATATACGATAAGTTAATATGAAAATGTTTTTTTACTTATTTTTTAGGATATAAATATCTGTAATAATCTATAAAAGATTTAGAAAAAAATCATGAAAACTCAATATTCCCATTGCAAAAAAAGAAAAAAAATGAAGCTTAAAAAATTAACAAAAATGAATATGAATAAATTAATTGATCACAAAAATATACATGGATATCTTTCACGCTTATATTTTAAAAAGAGATTTTAAAACCTTACTTCTAAATATTTTGAGAGACTAAATATAGTAATGACGAAAAATCAAAATAAACAAAAAATAACAAAACATCAAAATCAGTAACTTTTCAACCCTTCAAAATCAGATACCAATATTCACGTGAAATTAAAAGCTTTTTAAAGTTTTTTTTAAAGGAGACTCATGATTCCAAATCTCAATGAGCGCTAATATGTTCAATTAGTCATATTTTCATTTGTCACGTCTAATGCATTATTTCACTTAGTTAAAACATTATATATTCTACCATTTCTATATACATTATTTTAGGAAACGTAAATAAAATATATATATATTTATTTCATATGAGCATGTATTTCACTTCTATAAAAAAAATTAATATAAATCATGATACAAACAAGTCTGCACATAATATCTTCCAACCTCAAACTCACTCATTTCAATTATGATTTTTGTATATACCCTTAAAAATCTCATTTTATCAAAATTACCCTAGTAAATTAATATTTTTAACAATGCTTCTTAAAAGGGTTTAAATTATTCATGAATATTCTTTTAAAAGATATTCCTACAAAATTTTAAAAATCTGTATTATGCAAAAATACCATTCAAAAGGGAATTAATGCAAAATTTAAATCTTTTGAGGCATTGTTGGGAATAGAATTTAAAAGGGAGTATTTGATAAGGGTGTTGCTACCTGGGCCCCAGAAATTAGGCCCCATTGGTGAGCCCCAATAGGTGGCATAATCATATTGGTTCCTTGATTGACTTTTTTAAACTGCCAAAAAGCCAATGACATAACTACCCTTTTAAGAAATTTAAAAATCAACTCCAATTAAATTATTCCACCATTAATTATCGAAACGGAATCCCAAAAAATGTGGCGTCATTAATCCTTCCTCCCCGATTGAAAATTTTCAAAAAAATTTAAACGAGCTAAGGTTTCTAATTTGGGCGAACTAGACGATTTTCCAGCTGGGCGAAATGGAAGAACGAAAGAAAAGAAAAAAAATAGCGATGACGAGTTCATCTGATCATCATCCCTAAAAAAATCGTCGATAATGATGGAAAAAAAAAGTTAGATTTCTTACAATCATCAAAACCTCACTGCGCTTTTTCTTGCGACATAAACATAAACATTCTATGAATTTTTACTTCTTGAAAAGATGAAAACATATATGAAAGCGTCTCAATCTCAAAATCAATGACTAAATTGCATCTGATGTGTTATCTTCAATTACCAGTGTATCCAGATTTGAGAAACATCAATATTTGACATTGTTCAATCGATTTAGGTTTTATTGTACACATTGTTCATTTTCTGGGTCAAAATCATAGAACAAGTATATAATTTCATATACATGTATCTGAAAATCATTAATGTGCATGGGTTTATTAGAATAGTTGATTTTGTGTATCTGAAAATTATTTCTGTTAATTATTGTAAGATCTTAAAAAGTGTATCTGAATTAATTTTTTCTGTGTATCTACAATTTAAAAACAGAAGAAATAATTTGTAAAACACTTCAGTGGCAACAAAGGTAGCGAAATCGTATAAGTGGCAGACGCACTGCAGCAAGATCGAATGTCGTAAGTGTAATTCAATATGAAAGTTCAACATTTTGTTTATTATATGTATCTTAATAGAAATTGTTTTATTGCAGGATGGATTGTGGTCCAGTCGTCATAAACATAATGAAAGAGTATGTTGTCAACGCGGAAGTGACCACGCATAAAATGGATAAGAAGAAGTGTAAACCAATAAGGACACACATTATGCATAAGTTTCTGAATGACAAGCACCGTACATACACAAATGAAGATCACATGGTCAGACAAATGTACATGGAACCTTGATCAGCAAAGGAATAGTTTGTTTTAGAAAAACAAAATTTATGTCTCATTAAATGACAACTTTTTGTTGATATTTGGATACTAAATTCTGTATTTAATGTATTGTTAATGTTTGATGAACAATTGATTGATTTTTGGTTATGTGTTTAACTTCATATATGATACAGTTCAGATGTATCTGAATTTGCATGTGTATCTGAAAAGTAGTATTAGACATCAATATAAATTGCAAATATAAAGTCTTTTGTATGCGAAATATATTTGGTTATTGTGAGGTGTTTATTAGGTGTATCTTAATTCTAAATATATCAAATAAGATTGGCTATATATGTCACATAGTGAATAATTGATACTACCTGAAAACCTGGCAAAGTAAATTTGTAGTGTATCTGAATTTGAAATGTGTATCTGAAAACCTGTACAATTTGTAAAACAAAAAGTGATTCATATATGAAATTGTAATGTGTTTTGACATTGTAATTGATATATATAAGGAAATGCAAATCTGATAACAGCAAACATTATGACAATGTAAAATGAAGTTCACAAACACAATGACATAACACATTATAACATCAAATGTCTTGTACAAATAGCCCTCTACAACTTTTTAAATATTAGATCCTTGAGGTATTTTTGCTTTCTTATTCCTCATCTTGTAGACATTGGGTTCCTTACTTCTTGATGATAGTCATCCTTTACTTCAAACCTTGAAAGACGAGTGAACAATTGAATATGACATCTGCTCATCACCAACAATACAGTCATTGTAATCAGGAACTTCTTTCGTCAAATCATCATACAAAACATCAAGATTTATTTTACACAACTCAAACATTTGATGTTTTCCAAATGGATTGAGTCTTCGCATAGTTCATCCATAAAATCGTCATCACTGTCTGCTGAAAAAAAAAAAGAGGTTGCAACATGTTATATAATTAAGATACAGTATTGTATCTTAAATCCAAACAAATAATTTATAGTTTACATACTAATGAGCAATACATAGATTTTTAATAAAAGTCTTTCAAGTCCTTATATATATACGACAATAAGCAATTAAATATTTATCAAATACACATAAATAAAATCCATAGAAATAAAATATCAAACTTCAAATTGGGCTGGAAAACAAATTCAAGATACACGTGTATCTGAAATTTAAATCCAGATTACACGTACAAACACAAAAATGCATCTAAATCTAGCTACACAACTTGTATATAAATTTAATTTAAATTCGATATCAAAAAGGGTATATGATGATACAAAGAAATAATAAAAAAATTAGATCAACATGAAATTATTCAGATTGAAAAAGGCCTAACCTGAAAGAATTTCTATTGTTTACACCACGATCAGGTTGCAAACAAAATAAATGAATCGTGTAATTTTTATATTCTCCACCGATCGAACTGGAAAAAAATTTCGATATTTGTTTTCGTTTCCACTGATCAATCTGGATCTAAAAATTGTAAATCGTGATTTATTTGGGGTCCGAAAAGGCCTAACCTGGAGATTTGCACCACAATAAAATCGCATAAATAAAAAAAACGTTAAAATCTTCTCTTCTCCGCGACCAAATTTGAATGAAAAATTGAAATTGATGGTTGTTTTCGTTATAACATATCAATCTATATATAAAAAATTCATGATTTTTTATTTTTTGATCGTGCAAATGAATTAGGATCTTGAAAAAAGGAATTAATCACCCAAAATCGTGACTGCCTCAGCTTTTATTGGACCGGTTATAGAAAATTCGGTGAGATTAATTAGGGGAGATAATATGGGTAATTCAAACTTGCCACCTCATGGGGCTTAGGATGGGGTCTAACAATTGGGGCCCAAAAATCATTTCCCATTTGATAATATAAGAAGTTTTGAGACTCTTTCTATTATACCCATTAACCACATGCATCAGATTTCTTGGCGTGGGCCTTGGGGGGGCCCAGGCCCCAGCCCGCCCCCCTAATAGAGTGGATAAAGTGGATAGTGTATGGAAACGGGTTGAGTTTGGGTTTGGGTTTGGTAGGATTTTGAAAAGATAAAATGAACTCGGCGGATTTGGGATGAAAATGGGTTTACTTAGCAAAACCTAACCCGGTTATAATTAATATTAAGATTAAGTATTTGTTATAATAATTACATAATTTATATTTTTCATTTGATGTTCTAAAAAAATTTTAAAAAATAAGAATGAATAAACTCAAACACTAATTGAAATTTGAAATCATATAAACATACACCAGGTTGTCTTTTGGTATTCAAAAAAAACCTGAAACATTATATTGTCGCTTGTTATGAAAATTGGAAGTTTATATTTCTTATTTTATTTCTTATTATGTATGGTTTATTCTAATAAATATTTATTTTTATTTAAAATTTTAATCTAGATTAAATTTTACATTAAAAAATGTATTAATATTTTTTCCTAAACCTGTGTTAGCCCAATCCGATCCGACCCAACCTGATCTAAATGGAATGGGTGTGGGATAAAAAAACTAAATCCGTCACAGGTTTAGGACGGGTTTGAGATAGAATTTTGTGGGCGGATTTGGGTTTGAGATTCACAAAACCCGTCCCAACCTGCTCCGTTGTCATCCGTAAGTGCTCTTTAAAAAGTGTAAGTGTTCTTTAAAAAATGGAGATAGGGATCAAAATATTCTTTCCAGAAAAATATCCAAAAAGATTTAATTATCATCGATGATTAATTATAATAGTTATTTTTGCAATTCTAACTTACTATGTAAAATTGCTAATAAAGTTTAATTAAAAATTGTAAAAAATTATGCATTTAATTCATTCCCATATACAATTCATTTTTATTTTTTTTAAAAGTATTTAATTCATTAGACAAGTATATATTTTAAAAACATTTAAAAATGGTTGGAATCAAAAGTGACCCCAAAAATGGTTTGAGTGTAATATTTTTTAAGTTTAAATAATTATTGTACTCTTTGATCTAAGATATTTTTATTATTCCAATGATCATTTTTTCTTGTTTAAATATAGAAAAGGAGAAAAGATGATTAAACAAGATATATGTATATATATATATATATATATAGATTTTCGATAATATGCGGTCGGTGCGGTCGTGCGGATTCGACGTGCGTCGTTCGATCGCGGGTCCATCGCATCCAACGGTCTATATATATATATATATATATATATATCATTTCATCACAGTAACTATTGTCAATACTTGGACATTTGATCAATTATTTAAAATATAACTGTTTTGAATTGGAAAATATCTGAATTGAAATAAAGAGGGAATACCCCTTAATCCAAAGTCTAGTCCCACCAACCAAAAAAAGGGGGGGGGGGGGGGGGGGGGGGCAATGGGGACTGGAGAGGGGAAAAAGTAATGCAAAATAGGACAATCCAATAATTTTCTTAAAACAACAATTAATACATATTACAACTCTTCATATGATTTTCATATTCAGAATTGGTTTCCTCCTATGTCTCACTATTAATTATAAAAGAAAATAAATATTTTTATATATGAAAGACAGTTTCTTCCCAATTAAATGATGATCCTATAAGAATGGGAGGTACCAATTATTTATAACGTATTGAGGCCTGTTTGCATCTCAAATTTTCGTGTCAAGTTGATATGTAAAGATACTTATTTAGTTACATATAAGGTAATATATGAAAGTGTCGTGTCAAGTTGAATCATACAAATTTTAGTATATCTTTGCTCTTTGTAAAGATACTTGTTTAGTTACATAAATATACACTTTACAAGATCAAAATATTTTACTTTTAATATGTAGTGGAGCTTATAATTACTTAACTTCACTTTTTAATTTTAAATAAATTAACTAAATTTAGGAATTAAGTGGTCGTGGTTAGGAATTCGAAACAATTATAAGATTTTCCATTAAGATATGTAAATACAATAAAGGGAAAAATCCATATAATCTCCCCATAGACAGCCGAAAATCCATGTAACCCCATGATTTTTTTTGAAGTCCATATACCCCCCCTAAAAACACCTAAGTAAATCCAAATAGCCCCTTGAGTTAAATTTTCGTTGACAGATAAGGAATTTTCTACGAATATTTGGTTTGATCAACCTTGATTAAAAACACAATATATAAAAAAAACCTACAATATATTAAAAATATAAAAAATTATATATAAATAATAATTTTTTCCCTCTGGATAGAGTTTTATAGTCTATCCAGAGAAGTAAAATAATCGTTTACAAAAAAAATTTCGTATTTTTAACACAGTGTAGAGAATTTTTGGTATCCTTTGTTTTTAACCAAGGTTAACCAAACAGAATATTCACATAATATTCTTTATCTGTCAACGAAAATTTAACTCATATGATTATTTAGATATACATAAGTGTTTTTAGAAGGTTATGTGAACTTTAAGAAAAGTCAGATATTTTTATGAATTTCGGACAGTTTACAGGGGGTAATTTGCATATTTCCCTACAATAAAATAATAATATTAATTAATACTAATAACTCAGTCAAAAATTTCAATAAAAATCCCAAATTTACCAAGTCCTCTAACGGTTAGCCCCCCTCCACCACTCCCTCCACATCCTCCTCCCTCTCATCAATAACAAACTCTCCCTTTTGACTCTCAAAATCTCACACTTCATAAAAACCCTCTCCTTCACCTATATTTTTCACTACTCATCCACTCAAAGTGAGCTCTCCCCATCAGAGCTTGAAAAGAGAGAGAAAAAAAAACAATGGCCTCCTCATTGAAGCTTTTTTTCCTCCTCTTCACACTCATCTCTTCTCTCTGTCTCCAGCCAGCGGACTCGATCGAGTTCGAGGTCGGCGATGCTGCCGGTTGGGCCATCCCTCCACACAATGACACCGACATGTACAACGATTGGGCGGCGAAGAATCGCTTCAAAGTCGGTGATACCATAAGTAAGTAACCACGATAAACAGGTTGATAGAGTTATCCTCTTAAGTGATAGACTTATCCACTTCATGTAGACGTTATAGAAGAATACTTAATTAGAAAAATTAAAAAATTATTAATTACCTACTAAAATAAATTCCATGTGTGAATTAAGGTATTTGATTATATAGTTTTTAATGGTTGAATAACAAAATGACACTATAAGGGTGTAAGTCCATAACCATTGCCTTAGTCATGTAATAGTTTATGTGAAATAGATTTCAACTTCAAGTAATATAAAACAACCTATAAAATAAGAGTAATATATCTGTGAACCAAAAAAAATTGTCTTTGATCATAATTTTTTTTCCATGGTTAGTTAACAAAATAAATTTTTTTTTGCATATACACTCCTTATTTTATCTAAGAATATCCTTGATGAATTACCATTTTCAGTGATAACCCACAAAAGAGCTTAAATTATGCATGGATATCTTTTAAGATGTATTTTTATAAATTTTTAATATTTATGTTACAACAAAGTACCTCTATAAAAAAGTAACAACATTCTGTCATATTTGTGAATGTACGACATTAAGTTCGCGTGTAACAAAACTCTTATCATCTTTGTTAATATTAATACATTTTTTCATTGGCATATAAGACTTCAAGTACAATAAGGACTCAGTGATGGTGGTGAGTGAGGGGGACTATGACAAGTGCATATCAACCCACCCCACCTTCTTCTCCAACAATGGCAACACCATGTTTGCCTTCAACCAGTCCGGCGACTACTACTTCATCAGTGGCATCTCCGGCCACTGTCAGAGGGGACAGAAGATGATCATCAAAGTCTTGGGCCATTCAGTCCCCTCCACCTCCCCGCCCGCCGGCGGCAATGGCACCAGGCCTATCAACCCTCCCAGCCCATCCGGCGCTGCCGCCGCCCGAGGTGGTGGTGCTTCTTTTCTGGTGGTGGTGGTTTTGCAGCTTGTGTTGGTGTTTGTTGGGACACTGTTTTATTAGGGTTCCTGTTTTTTGGTGGGTCAGGTGTTTTTGTTTTGGTAGGGCACTAGTAGTGAGGTCTGTCTGATTTGTGGTGGTGTTTTTTTTGTTTTTTTGTTTAGGGAGTTAGAGAGTCAGTTTGTGGGGATTATGAGGACTCTTCATCATTTGAGTTTGGGTTTTTGATGTTTATAATAACAGAGATTTATGTTTGTTATATGCCATTTTTAAGGGTTTTTTTGGAAGTTAATAAGCTTTTACAAAATAATTTATTTGTTAATCATATGAATTTTGGACAGGTTTTGATTTATTAAACTCAACTCAGTTATCTAAGGAGTTTGGATATGGATTTTTCCAAACGGCTGCCGACACTTTTTACAAACAAATGCCTAGCTTTTACAGAATATGGTTAAAACTCAATTAAATTGTACTGAATAGTAAATTTAAATTTTTATTATTTTTACTCTTAAAATTTCTCACATTTTCATGTTTTTAATTTGTTCAAAAAAATATAATAAAATAACACTGTTTTGAAAATCAAACTCGAATATGACCTGATGAGCCTGATGTGATTGAAGTGAGATTGACGACATAAAAGGTGTCACACTATTTAAAATGTTTCAATTATATGTTTTGTAGTTAACATTATAGGTATAACATATATATATTTTTATTTTTTTGAAAATGATAGTTCATTCATAACTTAAGCATGATTACAAATGAGTTGAAAAGAGAAAAAATAGAGAGAAAAACAAACATAAAAATATAAATGCAAAGAAAGCCAAAATCACGATGCTCTGCAGCTACACGATTTATGCCACCACGAAAAAAAACAAACATCGAGCCGAAGGCCCCCCTAACCCCCATCCGTCACTTCTCGATTATGATCGTCCCCCGGCGACGATTACCGCTTTGGCATCAATTACCGCTTTGGCACCCATGAGGAACCTCCCCTAGTCCATTAGGAGAGACATTTATCATGCTTTTACTAAACTTTAACCTCCCATTTGGGTGGAACATAAGCAAGGAATATGGAAGAACACAAGAGAATAACAAAAAAAACTGTTTGTTTTGCTTGAATAAATCTTGATAGCGATGTCTGAATAAACTAGGATAATGCATGCTAACTATTCTAAAAAAATGCTAGAATTACTTATCAGAGTTTATTTATGCCAGTGGATAAAAATGTCTTTCTCTATTATTTTAAAAAATTTATTTCACCTAACATTCTCTGCACACATTCCAAAAACTATCATATTTATCATATCATACATACACCTCATACTTATTCCTAAATACAAATAATTTATACATGAATATAGTTGTTATTTAAAAAGTCATAAACTCTTATTCATCTCTTATCTAACATTTATCATTCTTTTATCCAATGTGAACTATACGACAAAAAAATCACTTTTATGTTCCCCAGAGAGAATAACAAGGGGGGGGGGGGGGTAAAGGGGAATAGGGGTAAAAAAAACCTATTTGGGTGGGTTGTATAAAGGGGTATAGCTATGTAGAATTAGGTGAGAATAAGCTGGTATTTGTAGTCCAAGTCCCCCCATAGAATAATGTTATTCCTCCATTGGTATAAGAGAATCCACATATCAAATCACATGTCATCACATCAAATCTCTGTCATCACCTTTTATATATCAAAGGGACTCACATATCAAATCAAATTATTTACACCTTATTCACATTTTATTCTTCATTAACCAAACACTCCAACTTTTATTATTATGTTTCCCAACGAGAATAACTGAAAACACAATCAAACAGAAAATTACTTATTCCATTGATAAAGTCAACAATTCCTGGAATAAATATAAACCTCAGAATAATTTATGTCTCTATCCAAACAGACCCCTAAAATTTTGGATCATAAAATGATCTTAGTTTGAAGCATGCAAGGATGCAAATGATGAAACACAAAAGCCTACAATGAAAAAATCATTAATATATATGCTAGTTTATATTTCAGTAGATCATGCATGCATTTTGATTATGACTTGCAAATGACAACAAATAATATAATAATACATATATATAGCCTAAAATAGGATATTGACCTGATTTTTTCAATGAGCTAGCATTTGATGTGATTAGTATAACTAAACATAAAATGTTAGGACCACAGTAATCTTACTTAATCAAATCAATAAACCAAGTCCACTGGTGTAGGTAGTTGGATATTTGAACTAATTAGAACGCAACATGATTATTAGTAGTCAAAATGTCTAATTCCTTTTTCAATTCAGGGTTGCTCAGATTTGACTTCAAATTGAAGTCGAATGTTAAAATTTCAATTCAAACTCACCCACGTCAACCGTGCTTGGAATTACCATTTCTCATCCAACATGCCACATTCAACAAATGAAATGGTGAAATATTTCATTTTCTTGGTTCATTTAATGCAATGATCATAAGTTGTGTTCAGACTTCTTTGGAAGTGATAATTACCCTATTTCACTTCTGCATTCAAATCCAAAATCAATGCCACTTAACATGAAATTGGACTTTTTCTATGTCTCCCTTTGAAATCAATTTTTAAAAACAGCTTACATTCTAAATTGATTAAAATATATATTTTAATTGTTTTGAAAGATGGTTGTCCATTTATAACTTGAATCAAAGTTACAAAAGTCAGGGGGACAATAGGGATACAACAACCTTGAAATGGAGTGAGTGATCTCAAGAGTTTTGTGTCTCTCCCAACCAAGTTCCCAGCCAGTTGAGACCCCAAGCCCAAACATACATATAAACTGAAATAAAAAGGCAAGAAAAAAGAACTCGTCGATCTCACGTGTCTCGCAGGACTCACGGGGCACGCGGGGGTGGTAGCTACATCACGCCATGACTTCTATATACGACCCATGGGTTGCGACACTGCGGGCACCAGCAAACGTCACGCCCCAATCCCGGAGCAGCACCATTGCTGACTCTCATACGTTTTCGATGTAGAAACGCTGCCCTTTGAAGACGACACAATTCCTTTCCAACCATGTCGCCCAATTCATTGCAGGAACAATCTGCTGCGCCACTCGTGCATGAGCCTGACTGGCGCCCAGCCTTGTGCAGTCATGCGGTCCCAAAGTTCCTCGAGGTTGTTGAATGCGCATTGTGACGAGGACATTGCAGCTACTCTCCTCCATACCTGTGCCAAAGCAGGACACGAACATAGTAGATGTTCCATAGTTTCCTGTTTGTCGCCGCACAATGCACATGTAATGTCTTCCTCCGGCCTCCATTTAGCTCGATAGGATTTGGTCAGTATGCGATGTTGCAATACCAACCAAATAAAAAATTTCACCTTGAGGAGAATCCTCATCTTCCATAGCTTCGGGGTCTTGGCTGCTAAGGCAGTGAGTCCCGGTGACCTCCTCATCCACCACCTATAGCCCGATTTGACTAAAAATACACTTGATTTGTCCCCGGCAGCAGAGTCTGTCCTCCTCCAGCCCCGGAGCCTGCGAGCTCAACACCTTGAGCAAACGGGCTACTTCAGTTAGTTGGTCTTCCGTTGAGATTCATCTAAGGTTGAGCCTCCAGTGGCCTTCGCTGCCCACCATTTCCCACGCCTGATGAATTGTATCATCTTTAGAGTTTGCGATGCAAAACAACAACGGGAAGTCGTGCTCTAAGGCTCTCTCTCCCAGCCATACATCTCGCCAGAAGCTAATGTGTTCCCCTCTCCCTAGTTTCCACTTTAGTGCCACTGCGAACCTCATTTTGTTGGCTTTTTTTTCAAAAATAAAATATAAAATCAATAGCTAAATTTGAAACAAAATTAATTAATTTTGAGAACAAAAACAATTGATCCCAAATGGGACCTGAACTCATTGAGGTATGCTTTGGAACGATCTTTTTAGTTATAATTTCCATCTACATTGTACTTTGATGCTTCTCTTATTTTATAACTACCCAACACTTTAGTGGTGGAGATTGCTCCATTAAAAAAGGTGCATGTTCGGTTTGTTTTTTTTTTTTTGGTTAACATGTTGATAGCGAGATTATAAAACTGATTTTTGTTTGGTTTATAACTGATTTTGCAGGAAGCTGTCTTCCCTCAGCTTTTGGAAAACACAGCTTTTGAGTATTATTTGTTTAGAATCAGTCTGCAGGGAGCTGCCACAGTTTTTTTTGTTGCATGATTGCAAAAGAAGCTTCATGCAAACGCGCAAAAGCTATCCAAGATAAGCACTGATATACAGGAGACATCTTAGCACTATATATGAAATCTTTAAGAGAACACATATTTTATTATATTAATATATATATTTTATAATAAAAAAACTATAGCATACATTTAATTAATTTGAGTACGTAATTCATATTTAGTGAAAACATGCACTTCATTAGATAAAGATATATTTTAAAATTTTTTGAAAACATGTTCGATATGATCAAGTAAATGATTAAGGGACAGTTTGATAATTCTAATATGAAGAGAGAATTCTTCATTTTCAGAAATCTAGTTCTGGTAAATTTTATGAAATGAGAACTTTTGCATGGAATACCTAGAAATAAATACATGAATGAATTATTCTAAACACAATTTTTTTTCTAAAAAAAAATGAAAATGAATGTCATAACTTGTTTCTCTGGTGCATAGAAACATCTAAATGAGGGCTTTTGAAACATATAATTACATGGTCATTGTCATAACAAGTGAACAGTTAGATGACTCACTGAAAGTACTCTTTATTTTGGAGGTCAAAATCATGGTGAGAGGCAATAGATAAAAGGATGGGAGGGGAGTGAAAATGAATCAAGATTCCAACCAATCATTATAATTTTTTTTTGTAGGGAATTATATTCTGATTGAGGACCCACTAGAAGGTAATCAGTGCAGTCCATTGGTAACCGGATCTCCTAAAGAAGCTACTCCAAACCCTTATTATTAAAAGAGCCATCTCACTAACAGTGATGTTTATAATCATGTGTGCAGTTTTACATATGTCCAGATACATAGCCCGTTGAATAAAATGTGTAATTTAAAAAAAAGGTTTTTTTAGTTTTAAGTCTATATAAATATATCTATTTAGGGATCGATCTTTTACTTCTTCACACTTTAGTTTTAGTCTCCAAATTTAATGATATGTTCGATTTTAGTCCTTACTAGGGATTAAAAAGAAAACCAAATAATTTAGGGATAGGTCCATCCCAGGGACTAAAACCAAAACTATGGGATTAAAATCAAAATATGAAGAAGTGAGGGATCGATCATTAAATCATATGGTTTATGGAAACCTAAAAATAAAAAACCCAAAAAAAATTATAAGTGAATTCATATCATTAATTGAAGTATATAGGAAAATGAGTGTTGTTGCACACAATTTTTTTCTAACATCAATTCTAATATCATATGTTTGGTTAGCGTTATATACCTGCATAATTTTTTTTTACATTTTTTATAAATGCATTCATGCAATTCATTGTAATATATGCTCTTTTTTTATATAAATACATGTACATTATTTTTATAAAAATCATAACATGTGTGGAGTGGAATTGAGGCTATAACAAGGGCTGTATGTAACATTAATCGGGAGAAAATAAGAGGGATTAGGGGGTGAATAAATCTAAATAACCGTTTGTTTGAAATAAATATATGGATATAGCAATGCTCGGATTTGTGAAAAACTGAAAATAAACTAATATATGTATTCCAGGTTCCTCTGCAATTATGTTATTTCATCAAATTTATTCTACTAATATAAAATCTGAAAGCTTGGCTCGGTTTCTTCGGCCTTCTGCGCGTAAAGAGGTTGGTACTCACTTCGACGATTAACATCGCCTGAGTCCACATGTCAAATCAACTGCTATTATCTTTTATAATACAAGGGTCCACATGTCAAATCATTTTTTTACATTTTAAAAATATGTATTCATATCTTACTCATATTTTATCCATAATTTATGCATGGTCAACCAAACAATAAAAACTTTATTATTATATTTCTCAACAAAAAAACTAAAAACATAATAAAAACTTCATTATTCGTAGAATAATCATAAATCCCATAATAACTACCCAAACTCCGGTTAGAAGAATAGTTGAACCAAATTAAAAGTGCAAAAGTACACTTGTGAGAATTCTCTTTAGATAAATTGATACAAGATTTTGGCAGTATGGATCAGCCTGGAATTATTCTATGCGTTTTCCACTTTAGTTCTGTCATGGTCATTAAACTGTTCTAGCAGTGCAGTCTGTTTAAGAATCACTACAGTGCTATTAGTTAAATAGTCATACTAGAATAACTTGCAATTTATGTAAAAAAAATGGATTTTTTTGTTGTTTTAATATAAAAAAAGTTACAAAAATCTTTTTTTGTGGTTCGATTGATCTTGTTTAAATTGAAGAAGAGTGATGAATAAGATGTAACTAAATTATAAAGTTTTAAATGACAATTCTATTTTTATGTTAGTTATTTGTGTTTGTGATTGTGTAGGAGAGATATTGCGGGAGATGCGACATGTTTTGAAATGTTTTATAAGAGGACTAGATTAAATAATCTTTTTAAAAAGATTACATTGATATAGAGTTTGGTCTTGTTTGTTACATCTTTAATTTTAAATAATAAATTATAGTTTATAGATTACAGATTTAATTTTTCTGATAAGTAGTAAACATGATGTTGTAGTATTTGATATTTATTAGAACAAATTGTAAAAAAAATTTGTTGTGTAATTGTAAAAAATATTCCTTTAAAACTATATGAGATGAAATGATATTTGTCATTAATAAAAAATAAAAGCATTAATGACCAAAATAATAATTATTTGAAGCTCTAGAAAAAACTATAATATATCAATTTTTATTTTCATAAAACGAACAAGTTTTATTATCCAACATGCATAGTGACATAAAAGCGGGTACTTTTGAAATGTGTATCAGATTGCATGTTCAAAGTTTAGAAGATGTTCCTTTCACCAAATAGGATGCAATTATTAATGCACACCATGTATAATACAATTATTACAATACACCAAGTAGAACTCTACACTCACCATCCAAACAGCTCAATCTTGAAAGCCCCTTTTTTTTTGTTGAGTTGTTCCCACCCACAACCAGAACAAAATTCATAAAACTCATTAAAATAAAAATATAAACACAAAAAAAATCATACATGTCATTTTCTCATTCCCACTATAATTTATTGACACCCATATAATCATCCTCGCCCCTCCCAAAAAAAATCACTCTATGTAATATCAAATAAACAAAATAAAAATAAATACTAATATATTCAATCTCATTTACAGTCTCGCTAATATATTTTATGTTTGATTAATTTTATTTTACTTTAAAATAGATACATTTTAATTTATTTAAGTATATATATATTTTATTTTTTCATCTTATTACTTGAATATATATTAAAAAAAATGAAGATGTACCTGCTTTTTTTATAAAATAAATTCAGCTCACCAAAATAAATACATTAATAAAATAATAATAATAATAAAAAATACAAAAACCCCCCCTCTCTCTCACCACTTCCCCTCCCCTGTCTCTCCCACTTGCCCTCTTCTTCTCTCCCCTCACTCACACCATAAATAAAACCCTCTCTCTCTATAGATTTTTTTGAGGCAGAGACAGAGAGAGGGAGACACAGAGAGAGAGAGAGAGAGAGGTGAGTGACTAATCTTCTCTTCCTCTTCATTTTTTGAAATGGGTCTTCCCAAAATGTGATCAGAAGTTCAGTACCACCTCTTGCACCACCACAAAACAAACGTACCCCCCAAAAATGGGACCTCCACAAACAGACCCACAACACCCAGACCTCCTCCCATGGCTGAAGTCCCTCCCCCACGCCCCCGAGTACCACCCAACCCCCTCTGAGTTCAAAGACCCCATCGCATACATTCTCAAGATCGAAAAAGAGGCCTCCAAGTACGGAATCTGCAAGATTGTGCCCCCTCTCCCTCCCCTCCCAAAGAAGACCACAATCTCCAACTTCAACCGCTCTTTCGCCGCCTTTCACGACGGACCCAACAAGAAAAACCCCACCTTTGCGACCCGGCAGCAGCAGATCGGCTTCTGCCCGAGGAAGAACCGCCCCGTGCAGAAACCCGTCTGGCAGAGCGGCGAAAGCTACACTCTCCAGCAGTTCGAGGCGAAGGCGAGGCATTTTGAGAGGACCCACTTGAGGAAAGCAGTAGGGAAGAAGGCCCCCTCGGCGATGGAGATTGAGAGCTTGTTTTGGAGGGCTAATTTGGATAAACCGTTCTCTGTGGAGTATGCGAACGACATGCCCGGGTCAGGGTTTCCCGAGAGGACGCTTTGTGGGGGGAGGTTGAAGGGGGAGGATGCGGGGACGGTTGGGGAGAGCGCGTGGAATATGAGGGGGGTTTCGAGGGCGAAGGGGTCTCTGTTGAGGTTCATGAAGGAGGAGATACCGGGTGTGACTTCGCCGATGATTTATGTCGCGATGATGTTTAGTTGGTTCGCTTGGCATGTGGAGGACCATGATTTGCATAGCTTGAATTATTTGCACCACGGGGCAGGGAAGACTTGGTATGGGGTGCCGAGCGATGCGGGGTTTGCGTTTGAGGAGGTGGTTCGGGTTCATGGGTATGGAGGCGAAGTCAACCCTCTTGGTAAGGCCTTTATCAGAGGAATTATCTTTTTTTTCTTCTTAATTATATAGTTTGGGTCACTATCTTGTGGGTTAATGGTCCATTTGAGAACTAGTTATGGTTAGATATGTGAATCATTCATATGGGTGTTTTTGTAGGATTTTTGGGGGCAACCGCATTAGTTTTAGCTAAAGCTGGTAGTTTATGCTTTCTACATATTCTGTTCTGCATTTGTGAAACAGATCAGTAGTATAAGTATGAATTCACAGTGAACTTCAGAGTACAATCTGGTGGTGTACCTGTGATTTCTACTTCTAGGGTACCCTGGAATATTTGGTACACTTCGAACATAGTGGCATGATCTTTGTGCCTTACTTCAAATCAGGTTGTGTAAATCACTGAATATATAACAGAAATTCTTACTGAGGGAAACAGAGGGAGTGGGGATTGCATGATTTATCATAAATTAGTTGCTTGAGTAACTGACTTGAGCATGATGCATATCTTGTAATGTGAAGGCTTTGTCTAATGGTTGTGTATTTAAGAATCTGACTATGCCTGAAGTAAATATATTCTCATGTATTGTTTAAGATGTTAATGTTTGATATATGCTTTGTCTCTTTATTTTAGGTGATGATGTGCAGAGGAGTGACATTCTCATGTGTATTGTATTAGCCCGTCTTTGTCAAACTAAATGTGTTTTCATGTGCTACATATGATCATTTATATGATAGGACTCAATATATCTATTTGTTGATTTACCAACTGAATTTGTTTCTTTACTACTGTTGTGCCATCGTGCAATTAACAGTCTAAATTTCTTATTGGATCATACAGTCGATATTTCTTTCTTGTTTGCCTCAAGATGTGTTTCTCTATTGATCAAAGCATTTCAAAATTATTTTCTTGACTGTTGTATGTAACATTGCTTTGACGATGCATAACACATGTAAGACATAGCATTCAGTACTGCGTCCTTGGTTTTTATTAGTAATCCACCTTATATCCTTCATTGTTAGTTGTGGAAATGGTGAACATCTGTTGGTTGATGTCAGTTAATTATTCTGGTAACTAGTGCATCAGCTTCCTATTAAAGTTTTAGCTCATGCAACTAAAATATTCACTTATTATATCATGTTTTTGCTGTCATTGGTCATTTTTCTTGAATGGTTTTTTCAGTCTTGTTATTGTTGTTGGACTTGTGTTCGTCTTGCAATTAGTTTACTGAATAGGGTAAGATGATTTTATTGACAAACCTTAGATTCTTCTTATATGGAAGTCATCTACCTGCGTGGTCTAATATATTAGCAAACCTCTGTTTGTTTTTCTGACCTTTTTTAGTATCTTTACTCTGGTCAGTCATGCTGAACATCTGAATATATGTAATATCACTGTTTCTTGTGGTAAGTTAAATTCATATCTGGTTTGGAAGAAGCCTAACTTAACAGCTTCAATTGTGTAAAAAGATCTATATTATTAGCAATTGATTGTTCATTCTGTGAGTTTGTGGCAGTTAACTTTGCTATACTTGGGGAGAAGACTACAGTAATGTCTCCTGAAGTACTTATTGGGGCTGGGATACCTTGCTGCAGGTGGATTATGATTTTTTTTTTCTCATCTTTCATTTCATATCATGCACACTTAATGTATGATTACAGGTTAATTTTTATGGCTGAACTGCCAAATTGTTGGTCTTCTTATTTGGCCAATTTTCTTCCAAAACAGACTGGTTCAAAATGCTGGGGAGTTTGTTGTCACTTTTCCAGGAGCATATCATACAGGGTTCAGTCATGGTATTCCATCCTTTACTTCTATCTTTTTATTTTTCATTATTTTTAGAATTGGTCAAAAGAACTGTTTGTGCATAGGCTGCAACCCACCAAAGGATTTATGCTCAATTTTATCCGTTCATTAAATGAATATATATCATATGTATGCCTTTTTATGCATGCATGGGTGTCTTGGTCTATTACGGCATCAAACTTTTTACCTATAAGTCAAATTTTCCCGACCTGGTGATGTCTGCTTTTTATTTTATACTGGTGCTAAATTTGGGTTTCTGCTTTTTTTTTCCATAATCATTTTTTTTCTGAATTTAAACAGTGTTATAAATTTTATTCATGCAGTACACAAAACAACAGAATGCAGATGAAATCCAATCCCTGAAAACTTATACAAAATGGCGCAGAATATATATCTATTGTATAACGATATGAACACCTTTTATGTAATTTGCTTAATTGAATATGGTTTTTAATAGGGCTCTTAGGATTCTGATATTCCGTTTAGGAAATTTAAATCTGGATTGTTATCATTCTGATAAATGTGTTTCTTTTCTATGGGTAGAGTTATACTGTATGCATTTTCCCATTATTTTTTCTAGATGGATTGGATGGTTGATTGTTATCAACTCATTTTTCATGGTAGGATATAATCTTGGCGAGGCCGCAAATATTGCAACTCCAGAGTGGTTGAAGGTGGCTAAGGCTGCTGCAATTCGTAGAGCTTCAATTAATTATCCTCCAATGGTTTCTCATTTTCAGCTGCTCTATGCTCTGGTCGTAACTTTATGTGCAAGGTTTGTTCTCAACTGTTTGGATCTGAGGACCCATATGACTAGCTAGGATGTGGAGTTTTTTATTATCTGTGTATGAGTTGCATGGGCATCTCATCTTCAGCTTTCATTCTTCTCTTCTGACATTGATACTGGGGTTTAGTAATTTTAAAGCTCCTGGTGGCTGATTTTATCTCTATGCACACAGTTAATGGAAATTTTCACATGTTACAGAGTTCTGAAGATAGTGGAGACAACTTGCTATCAAATTTCTGCTTTTGTGCAACTTAAATGGCAATTGGTGTTTATTGCATATTTGCATCTAAATAGTTTTGCTATTATTATTTGCTTAAAGGGAATGAAGATGGCTTTAACTGGTTTGGTTGCACAATTGCATGATAAAACACTGCTGTATATACTATTTCGGGAAAGTTTAGGTTGTTGCTTTTATTTAGTTGTCTCACTTGTTGACTGCACTGTTTTGTTGAGTTAAAACTCTAGTCATTATGACACCCCAGGTTTCTTTCCACTTATCTAACTTGATCTTCCATCTTATTATATTGTCACCAACATTCTTAGAGGCATCTGGGGATATGTTTGTCCTTTTCTTTGTTACTTCAGTTTGTAACTGCCTTTCAGTTTAAGGTGTGCTCTATGGCTATCTTAAGCATGATGCTCATGAACATTGTAATCACCTTACAAGCAGGTCTGTTCATAAGAGTAGAGTCTTTCATCATGTAAGAGGATCTAGGGAATATAATATTACTTGAATGTGCCAAGGGAAGTTGATATGATGAATATAACCACTAGAAAATTAAAATGTGTTAAAGTATGCAATAACACCTTTATTTATCTTTTAGAAATATCTGTTACCATTGAATTTAGATTTTTTATGTTCTCATTTTTTAGAGTTTTTATATCTGGTTGCCCTGGCCCATCATCATCTGGTCAAGATTTCCTTCCTCATCTAGATGGTTTTAAGGTCGTGGGGAGTTGATTTTTTTTTTTGGCTTGCATGAGCTTAAACTACATAATTTCCCTACTTGTCAACTGTTCTCGGCCAAGAATTTCATGACAGAACACTGTTCTGCCCTCAACATGCCTCCCAAGAATTTGGCATCATCCAAAGAGGTTTACACCTCACACTCTAGCTATCAATTGCGAAACTAAATTAATTCATTTTTCATTGGACTAGAAGGGAAAGTCGACCCTCATCGGTTATATGAAATCATGTAAAAAATTACCAGAAATTTATTTCTCAATAATGTAGTATTTTGACTTCATATTCTGACGGACAAGGATGGAGTCAAGGACAGAGGAAATATGGTTGACTCAGGAACCATGAAGCGGGCTTTGAAATTACCTGATAATATCTTTTTATTTCTTCGTATCACTGCCATATTTTGATAGTATAAGAACCCAAGTAGTGCGTGACATTCCCATTCTTGAGGTATTATATTGTTGCATATGATTCTTGAATAATCTCATCATGCCTCTGTTCACAATTTCTTTTTATTTATCTATTTATACTTTGGTTCCTTCTTTTTTGTGGTGAAGAAAGTGTCCATCTTGCATATGGCTCTTGAATCTATTGGCACCAGCAATGTAATACCTGTTTGGTATCATTTCTCTTGTTTATTTGGAACAAGGAAATTAGTTCTATGAAGCTTTTCTTTCCCGCTTCAGAAAAATAGTTTCTGAGGACAGGCTTGCAGTAAACCATAACTCCATAAGAGTTGTTAATTCTCGAATTTCAGAAAATTAGGCAAAAATTCATTCCAAAAAGAATGGCTTTAGTTGTTCTAACTCATCTATCTAATTGCATATTACATTATTTTGAGATAATTTTTTGAATGACAACTTTCCATATCTGAATCTGCATATTGATTTCTCCCTGCAGTGTGCCGACAGGCATTGATCTTGAGCCACGCAGTTCCCGTTTAAAGGAAAAGAAGAGAGGTGAAGGAGAACAAATGGTTAAAGAGCTATTTGTTCAAAACATAATCCAGAATAATTGCCTACTTGATGCCCTTATTAGTAAAGGATCATCTTGTGTACTGATCCCACAGAACACATTTGACATTTCTCTGTGTCCTAGTTCTCGTATGAGATCCCGCATAAAGTTGAAACCGAGGTGGTCTCTCGGCTTGTGCAGTCGTGAAGAGGCTATAGAAGCCTCTAAACATTTGCGTTGTGATGCTTTAATGACGGGTAAGAAGGCAGGTTCATGGAATTCTAATTATTTGTGTTTATTGAAGGAAATTCTTGCCTGATTGAATTACCAGCAATTTAAAAAAATTGATTTGTGTGATTCAGTTTCAGCCTCGTCTGACAATGATGATGAAAAGCACAGTAGAATATCTGGCGATGGGCTGTTAGATCAAGGTCTTTTGTCATGCGTCACATGTGGGATATTGAGCTTTGCATGTATGGCTATTGTCCAACCCAAGGAAGTGGCAGCTAGATATCTCATGTCTGCTGATTGCACTTCTTTGGGTGATCAGACTATCGACTCTGATAATGGAAATGTGAACTATATTCGGGATTCAAGTTCAGGTAGGCAGCCACTCTTTCTATATTGCTCTCACATTAAACTCATGTAAAATGTTCAATTATATTATTGTGTTTACTTTTTTTTTTTGGTATGATATATTTGCGTCAAGATTCCAGTTTATTTAATATTTATTTTAATCACCCAAGATACTCTTTCTTTTTATGATTTCCTGTGTGACTTATTGATGTTCTATCTTAGTAGTTAATTTTTCATGCTACATCAAGTGGCTTGCATTTATGTCCTTTTAAATATCGACAGGCTTTTCCTTACAGTGATGATTTTTTGCATATCAATTTTCTACATTGTCTGACTTAAAAATGTGTGATGCCAAAATTTGTACGAACTAACCTTTCCTTGTTTACAACTTAGTTTGGTTTCCATGCTCTGATGAGTTCTTTCTTTAGGGACACGATATATATTGTCAATGTAAATGATTTATGATGAATTGTATACTAAAATGATTTCAATGGAATTTCAATGGATTTGCAAAATTAAGTTGAATTACTGTGAGGCTTAAAATCCAAACCAAATGTTTTGTAATGAGATGTCTTAACTCAACCCTTTCTTTTGAAATATCGATCCCGGAATTAATATAAATCCGGGTGGTGCTGTCATCCACTTTTTTGAAGAAAGAAAACAGACAGACAAACAAACAAACAAATCATGTTTGATATTGTAAGTTGTCTAGCTTCGTCAAATGGTGCAGAACAGAAATATGCCCAACATCAGACAAGTTATCACCTTCCTTAATGTTTGTGGATTGATTTGTGATTAAGCTCCTTGATCATTCATTTGTCTGCTTGAAATAAAGGCAAACTACCGGGTCCCTGTCTTGATGTTTGGAATCAACTTTTTGTTTATCTGAATTGATAAGTTATAGGTTGATGAGGCCAAAGTGCAACAAATTACCTAAGTCCTACTAGAAATTTGCTGGCTTTCATGGAAGCTCATATAACCAAACCCAAATTCAATAAAGCATAAATTCATTTAATGCAGAAAATATGATGATATCTGCATTGAAGACAGATAGAAGAGTTAATCAATCAAAGAAGTGTTATTTGAGTTTTGGGTATATTAATTGACTAGACTAGATTAATTTTTTTCTTGGGTGGTTGTATGATTGTGGTGGGTCACATAGGCAATCTTTTATTTTGGATCATGATTTTTTTTTTTTTGGTGAAGAGGAACACCAACATTAGCTGAGAAAACAAAAAAAAAGAAGAAATTTTATGATTTAATTAATAATATTTCATCTCTTTTCTTCAATGTGAATCATTGAGGACACAAATATCATGAAATATGT
Organism: Acorus calamus; assembly: GCA_030737845.1. Classification (NCBI taxonomy): domain Eukaryota; kingdom Viridiplantae; phylum Streptophyta; class Magnoliopsida; order Acorales; family Acoraceae; genus Acorus; species Acorus calamus. The sequence goes on from CM060861.1 coordinate 25,538,432, forward strand.
TGAATTTGATTATAACATTATTCATCTCTTTTCTTCAATGTGAATCTAGTGCTATAATTTTGTTTGAAGAATTTCAAGCAATATTTAGAGTTGGGTGCGGTTATATCTATACATCTCTTACCACAGCGGCGGCCGTGGTGGTGGCACAATGAGGGTGCAGTGGGATGCGGACACGGTGGAGGGAAGACAGGTGGGAGAGAGGTTAGGGAGAGTATGGTCTTAAAGTCTGAAATAGAATGTATATATATGGGGGTGGGTTTAGAGGTTACAAAAATGGGTGGGGTGGGGACAATGTTCATCAGGGTGGGAGCAACCACACCCTTTTAGAGTTTCATGTGAGCAATATTTAAATATACTTTCTTCATCTGTGTATTAATTTTCCATTGCACTCTAAAATTGCCTTATGATTTATTTTGTTCTGTGGAGATTATGTAAATTTTTATTTGAACATAGCTAGGAGCATTCCACCTATATTTTTATTGAATTTAAATCGTGAACTCCAAGATACAATAGGTGCAGGACCAATCCTACAACCAAACTAAAAGAAAGAAAAACATAGACATGGAGGTGAGATTTCTCCATTACAAGCTCAAGCTGACCCCAAGGATCCTTTCTGAAGGTCCAGTGTTCTAAAAAGTGGGATTAAGCATGTGCCCAGGAAGAATCGGAACTAGCTCGCTTCATCTAGGGGATTAAGCGCCAGGTGGGGATTAAGCGCAAGGACTAAGCAGCTTTGTGATTAGTGATTAGTTGAGGACTAAATGGGATTAAGCGCTAGATGGGGATTAAACAGGGATAAGCAGAGCTTAATCTAAAAAATTTGATTTTTTCCCCTTTTTTTTTACTTTCTTCCCTTTTTATTTATTTTCTTTTTGAAGAAAATGATTGGCTTTTGCCTTTTTATAAATCAAAGTGAAAGCTTCAAGAACATGCGAATTATAAGTTTCATCCACACAAGATGGACAAAACCCCAACAAGAACACTATAAAAAGAGGAGAACTCTACTTAAGGTGCCTCAAACCATACAAATAATACAACAGATTATCCCTGATTTGATAATCGCCCACCCACCAAAGAAATGTCACGTGCCCCAGCGCAACATCTCCCCCATGTCACAATGAACCTTGCTGCCCCCTCTCAGATATTTTATTTTATTTTATTTTTTTATTTTGAACTAATCTTCCCTTTTTATTTTATTTTTTTATTTTTAACTATTATATATATTATATTGCTTTATTATACAAAAAATGGTCGATTAATCCCCTCTTGATCCTTGCTTGGCTGATTAATCCCTAGGTGACTATTGACCACCCGACTAGCACCTAGTGCTTTTTTTAGAACTGCAAAGATCAATGCATATGATTTTCCCCCTTTTGGCTTCTCTCAAAGAGATATCTATGTATTGTTTTCCTCTGGTGGTCAGGCCGTAGTGGTGTACCTCGGTATCTCCTATAGAAATTTACCATTCTTTTTAATAAATTCCAGTTGCTCATCTCTCAATTCATCAAAAACACCTTATTTAGACTTATCTGTTGAGACTAGCAGGGTTCACTATCCAGTTTCCGCTACAGCTCAGCTCTCCATTCTAAACCTTTTTTTTTTTTTGATGAAACTCCATTCTAGCATGTTGCTTTTGGGAAAATCATGGGTATGGTTGTTTAACTGGAACTTGATTCTCTTCCAAAGACTTGAAATCACTTGATATGGAGGAGCGAGAATTTGGGGTTATTATAATTTTTTTTAATAGGGAATATAATTTTGTTTAATTTTCTGTCCCCTAACGTAAAATGTTGAACCCATTCATACTCTAATATCAATTCTTCAGGAATAAATCTGTTTTCTTGCTTATCCTACTTGAATGTCCAAAATTGCTCTAGTAATTTTCAATGTTAAGCTGATGATTGAATATGGATTTACCAGGTTAGTTTATGATCATGTTACCCAACCATGATCCATGAGTTTTCTTGATGAAATATATAGTTCGACATTTTCAATCCATGTGCTATTGGGTGATGTTTTGGTCGGTTGGTTAAATTTGAAATTCTTAAGTTGCTAATTGCTACATGTTATACCCATTTATTTGCGCAGCTAACCAGTGCAAATTCTTGGTTGATGTGAATCGATTAGATATTTTGGGATCAACTTTATATGTGAAGGTGATTTTTATCCATTTTGCAGTCTTCTGTTTCAGTTAATGTTTGTAAGGAAAAGATAATAAAAACCAGATATTCTTCGGTTTTATATACAAGTGATTGTTATATCCTCATAATAATATTGAATTTCCTTCTAAAGTCTTCTACAACTTGTATAACTATGAGGCTGGGACACTTCATACTTCCATCATGATTATACTTTTAGTGTACAGTGTCTAATCTGATCTGTTTATTTTTCACAGGACAAATGATGATGCATGGATTCAGTGGATCGAATGACATTTTGAATCACAATGGTGATCATGAAATCCGAGCTGCAGATCAGATAAATAAAGAGGTTTCTGGTGCTAGAAGGCAGAAGGGTATTTCCTCTCTTGATCTATTGGCAACAGCCTATGGTAATTCATCAGATTCTGAGGAGGAGCCACCTAGACCTGAAATATCGAATTATAGTAATGAAAATAATTTCAGAGGCTGTTCATCGTCAGGTAAGGAAATCCATCACAAAAGATCAGACTAAAAAAATATTTCTTTTATTCATTCTCGTTCAAATGATTTCCCATGTGTTTTAAACAGTTGTTTTTCTTTGAAACAGGCTTTCACAATGGATCAAATGGTCTGGCTGATGATGTGGAGAATGGATATCAAGAAAACTTGCAAGGGTCCAGTGTAAATGCTGAGAAAAGTAGCTTAATTAAAAATAGATGCTCATCTTCTGTATTAGTTGATGGCCTAACACCTATAGGAGATTCAGAAGGTAGTATCAAGGATAGTGGTTTGGCTGAAGTCCATAATGGTGATGCTAAACCAGAAAAGACAGAAATTGATTTTGAATATTTTCCAATGTCATCTCCTTCAAATTGTATTCAAAACAATTCAACATACGGACAATGTTTTGTCCCTACCCAATGTCACAAAACTGAAGCAGCATTAACAAATTCAGTCATGCCAACTAGACGGGCAGCTGACAGAGATTCTTCTAGGCTGCACGTGTTTTGCCTAGAGCATGCTTTAGAGACAGAAAAACATTTTCATTCGATCGGTGGAGCGCATATAATGCTTCTTTGTCATCCAGGTGAGTTTCCTCTTTTATTACCTTTTGATTTCTGATGGACAAGCTGTCTCACAATACATGTATAATCTTTCCCCAGAGAATCCCATTCATACCAAAATGATTAAGATTTGTATATCTTAGAATTGTTTAGTTCATAGTTTTTTTTATATGTCTCAGTTTATTGTCTTCCCAGTTGTTCGGGATTTGCTGTAATACAACAGTGTGGTTTGGTGCCACGCAGATCAAGGAAAATATCTGCTACGAGAAGCACATATGCAAAAACTCACTCAACTTCTCAGTTGTCCTTGATTCCTCCAATTTTCAAATGACATGTGGATCATAGATTACTTTAATTTGAACAATGGTAACACATGCATAAATGTATCTTGATGCGCAAGCAACAAAGAAAATGTAGGTTTGTTTAGCATTATATATATATTAGCTTTCAAGCTCTATACAAAGAGAAGTTTTCTTTCTTTTCTTTTCTTTTTTTAATCAAGAGATTTAATTAGATGACATGGAGATGGCTCTATAGAACTGTTGCAAAAGTCCAATGCTTAGTGGCTCATATTTTCATGGTACCATGTGAGAAATATAATCCAATAGGGAACTCACTTTGTTGGAAGTAGATAAGTTGCATGTATTTGATAATTGGTAATGGCTATAATATATCATGAGGGCTTTGAGGCCATACAATGCCGAAATGATCACAGGGTTCGCAGAATTTCTAGTAATTTTGTCGATAAACCAATTTGCATGTCCGCACTTAGCAATATAAGATTGGTAGCAAGCATGATTTCTAGATTGTTTCTTATATATATTTTTCCATTTGCAGACTATACAAAGATAGAAGAGCTAGCAAAACTACTCTCCGAAGAGCTGGACATGGACTATGAGTGGAAAGACATCAATCCAAAGGAGCCAGTAGAGGAAGATGAGGAGAGACTCCGTTTAGCTCTCGAAGACGAAGAAGCCATACCAAGCATCCGTGACTGGACGGTGAAGCTCGGCATCAACCTCTTCCACAGCTCCAACCTCAGCAAATCCCCCCTCTACAGCAAGCAAATGCCATACAACAAAGTTATATACAAAGCCTTTGGCCGCAGCTGCTCTGGAAACTCCCCAACAAAACCAAGTGTGGGAAGGAAGCCTGGAAGACAGAAAAAGATAGTGGTTGCAGGCAAATGGTGCGGCAAGGTCTGGATGTCAAACCAAGTGCATCCATATCTAACATGTCTGGATGAACCAGAGCAAGAAGAGCCTGTTCTGCAATCTGAGCCTCCACACACTGATCAGACACCCAAGGCTGAGATAAAACCGAGTATTATCACGTTCTCGAGGAGGTCAGGGAGGAAGAGGAGGAACCCATCGGTGGAGCTTTCGCTGAAGAAACAAAAATCTGAAGAGGAAGAGCCATTTGAGAATTCCCCGGTGAGTGGTGGAAGGGTTCTTCGAAGTGGGTTAGTGAAGCATGGCACACCTTTACTCGATGAATCTGAGGGTGGTCCAAGCACCCGCCTCAGAGCAAGGCCGGTGAAGCCTGAAGGATTGAAATCCAAAGTAAAGCAGCCAAAGAACAAGAAGAGTGAGAAGAAGAAAGAGAAGATGGAGAAGAAGAAGAAGAAGAAACATCAGTCTGATGACGTGAACCCGATAGAGGATGAAGGGTTGGAGTATCAATGCGATGTTGAGGGGTGCACGATGAGCTTTGGTACAAAACATGATTTGGTGGTGCACAAGAAGAACATATGCCCCGTGAAGGGGTGCGGGAAGAAGTTCTTCTCACACAAGTACTTGGTGCAGCATCGGAGAGTGCATTTGGATGATCGCCCGCTCAAGTGCCCGTGGAAGGGTTGCAAGATGAGCTTCAAGTGGGCTTGGGCTCGCACCGAGCACATTAGGGTTCATACGGGGGCGAGGCCTTATGTTTGTAAGGAGAGTGGGTGTGGGCAGACTTTCAGGTTCGTTTCAGATTTCAGCCGCCACAAGAGGAAGACGGGGCATTCGGCGAAGAAGAAAAACAGGGGATGATATCGACTTCTGACGTTGGGTCTGGTTTACATTTCTTTGGATGTTGTAATTACTGAGGCTTAGCTAATCTTGATTGCCATTGAAATTGGTTAGGCTTAGGGGAATTCTGTTCTGATCAAAATTTTCATTTCAAGGAAAGCAAAGGATTGATGTTTTCTTGAATGAGCTTTCATTGGAGGGCCTCATAGTCTCTCTCAGATTCACTTGAACAGTTTAACAGGGTTTTTCAGATTTTGGTATCAGCTGCTACTGTTAAGTTTTCTCTTTCAGTCTTTGCTGACATGATTTGCAGCTTATGCTATTGATTCTGGTTGATTTTGAATTATTGGGCAATGCATTGAGTGGTCCTGATGTTCTGCCCTGTAGTGATTCCTTCCCATATATAAAATATAAATTCCAATGGCTTTTGCTACTATGACCTTCCCAACCGTGATTTTTAAGCATTGTTTTTGTACTTCTGTTTATGATATGTGTTACTGAAATCACCACCACAAGAGTTCAATATGTTCTTCCAAATGTAGATAAAGTTCTTTTTGAGTCTTTAATGTTCTGCTTGTTTAATGTTCTGCTTGTTCTGAATCTTGTGATTATCTTCTCTTAATGTGTGATGTTTCAATTTTTATGAAAAAAGAAAAGAAAAAAGAATTCAATTGTGACCATAGGATGTTATATGTGGTATCTGATGAAGAGAATATCCATGCTACAAGTGCCCCCATAGAAATTAAAAACATGATGATATGAAATCGGCCGTTTACACATGGTTTCACTTTCATCTACCTTCACTTATTTTCAAGTGGATTTATACAATTCATTAGAATATTATAGGCCTTAATGAAATCAGTTTTCATAACTAAATTTTCATAAACAGCTAAGCCCAATTTTTTTCATAAGATCAATTTTTTTTTTATAAAAAACTATTTCGTTGACAATCAACAAAATAATTATAAAAAACTTCAAATTTGAAACATATGTTTGGAATTGATTATTTCAAATTATAAAAACCTAGTCATTCTAGCTTTGTATTAGTTTGATATCCATATCTTATCATTAAAATTTGGATATGGACAAGATTTGAATTTTTTCGGATATGGATTGGATACATGTGTTTTTTGAATAATTAATATGTTTAAATATTAATACTAATTTAGATAATCACGTGATATAAAAGATATGAAAATTAAAATTGATATTTTAAGACTATTTTTTCTTTTAGATATCATACATCGTAAATTTTATACTAATATAATATATCATGATTGTGTTTAGTTAAACATGATAACATATATAAATAATATATAATACAAATATATATAATTTTATAATATATGTCGGATTCTAATATTCGAATATCAGATATTTCTGATTTTATAGATATGAATTCAAATCGAATACATTTTTTTTTTTGGACAGTTGATAGGCTTAATTCTAGCTTGACCTAGCCGCAATATTTTAAAAACTAAATTGGTCAATAACATGAAAAAATGAGTCAAAGATCACTGGTTAAACCAAATTTGAACTGTGACATAATTATAATACAATAAAAATATATTAATTATCATTACTAAATAAAACTATAAAATATTTTAAAAAATATTTGCACAAAGTTTATTAATTAACATCATAACATGATTTTAATATATAAAATCTAAAATCTTATTAGATTTTTATTTTAATAAGTGATTAATCACAATTTCTATGAATAAATAACCATTGGATATAATCAACCTGTAGTCGGATCACAAAAATAGTCGGATCACAAAACCGTTCGTTCAATTGGTGAGTTGACTGCAATGTTTAAAATATCGATATTTTCGATATATCGAATTACCCCCAAAATGATATATTCATCTATATATCGATTAGGTTATTATTTATTTATTTTTTTGCCAAAAAATGAGGAAAATGAAAAAATAATAGATAAAATGAGAAAAAAAAGTGAAAAAAAACAGAAAAATGAAGAACAATAATGTCAAATTAATTTTTGGGTCATTTAGGAGGTTTTTGAAAGAATTTGTTCGTTAAATGTAAGTAGTAGAAAATGTGTAGAAGAGATTGAGTAATACAGAAGAAAATTGTTATTGTTGTGATGAAAATGAAGGTTTAGAGAGGTATTTATAGGATATGAAAAGTGAAAGGTTAAAATTAAAAATAAAAATAAAAGGGTTTTTAAGAAAATTTTTTTTTATCTGTAGGTTTATAGATATATCACCGATATATCGAAAATTTATACGTCATCATAGATTCACGATAATCTCGCAAAGTGATTTGATTTTAGCATTTTACTCGCGAAAATCGATATATCAATCAATCGATATTTTAAATAGAGGTTGACTGAGTTATACCTGTTTTTTTTATAACATCGGATTTTAAGTGGACAAAAGGTTTAACCGGTTCAATCAATCAAGTCGGATCAGGTTTTAAAACACTGCCTAGCCGTGCCAAAACGATGGACCGTGCTGGGCCGCCACACAAAAGTGACGGTCCGGGCCCGACCCTCCGCGTTCGATACTTAACAGTTAAGAGAACTGTTAGACACCAAACACGCGTTGTTGTTCTACGTACGGACGTTGAAAAAACACACACACTCTCTCTTTCTCTCGCTCGCTCTGTGGTTTTTCCGAAAATGGGGAACAGCAGCAACGCCATGCGAAAGCAAGCCGTCCCAGGAACCCCAACCACCTCCTCCACCTCCACCACCACCACCAACTCCGCCGTCAAAGAATCAGGACCGTCCGATTTGGTGTCCCCAAAGGATTTCGAGGCGATCGCTTACGTCGGTGCACTGGGAAGAGAAGCCGTCCCAGGAACCCCAACCAGCGCCGCCGCCACCTCCACCGTCAAAGAATCAGGACTGTCCGATTCGGTGTCCCCAAAGGATTTCGAGGAGTTCATTTACTTCGGTCAGTGCGGTGCAGTGGGAAGACAACCCGTCCAAGAAACCCTGACCACCACATCCACCGCCAATGAATCAGAACCGTCCCACCGACAACGCCGAGGAATCAGAATCGTCCGAAATGATGGCTTCCAAGAATGCCTAGTTGATCGCGACGTCGGAGCATTGGGAGGGCAAACTGCCCCAGACACCCTGACCACCACCGCCTCCATCATCAAAGAAGCTGAGCCGTCCGATTCGGCGTCGGCGTTCCCCAATGAAGGCGCGGAGTTCGAGAATCTCGTGTTGGAGGAGGCGGCGAAGGAGGAGGAGGGGGGTTCTTCCACCTCGGGCGCATCTGCGAAGGATGAAATACAGGGCGATGGAGAGGGACATCAGCGGAGACCCAGGCAGAGGGTCTGCGTGTTCTACGTGAAGACGGGGAGGTGTACCCGTGGAAGTAATTGCAGGTTCTACCACCCTTCGAAGGTCAAAGGACAGGTAGTTCTCTACTTCTCTGGTGGTCTTTTTTTTTGTCGCTTTTTTTATCTGCTTATCTGAAAAATCAGAAATTTATGGTGTCTGGATGTCTTGAATGCAAAGATGTACATATATTATAAGATTATATATTCTTTGAATTCAGTTATCTTGTATGTTAATGACACTTGCATTCTCTTTTTATGATATTTGAAAGACTCGGAGACCCTAAAGTCTCGATTTTAAATTTTAGGTTTTTTTCTTCCAATTGCTGTCATCTTCTGTCTTCTAACATGTCATCTTGTCACCATAATAGTGTATGTATCTAGACATGCCAATTATATCTAAAAATATATTTATCCTCTCCAAATTGAAAAGTTCTGAATTTGAATATTAATATCCGTGTATGAAAGATTTTGGAGTGGATACTGATATTAAGGTATTCGATTTGTACACGATCAGTTGAGAGGGTGAGTGGTAGTCTCTGCTCGTTCTGATATGGACCTGTGTCAGATGGGATTTTTGATCATGGAGTATTTCCAATCTTCCGAAGTTGGTATATTTGTCAGGGGTTCAATAATAGTGATCCTATTTTTGGTAGTATTTATTGGTTCAATGTTTCCCATTTTGTCCCTCTCAGTCTAATATGGAAAGTGGTTTATCCCTCTGCTTTGTGTGTGTAGGGGTTGCATATTTCTTAAACCTAAACCATTTATGTTCATTCAACTAAGGATTGCCCATAGCAAATGAAGTTTCCATGAAGTCCCCAGTGTCCATAGCACAACGGTTCAGGATTTAGCGGTGTTACCGATAGGTCCTGGGTTCGAGTCTTGGCGCTGATTTATCCACTTGTTTGTTGGCGATTATTCGAAAGAATTTTCCGTGGCACCGGGGCAAACAGGCGGAGGTAGCTTTTCCAGCTGGACCGTAAGGTCAGCCACAGGGAGTCCCTCCGATATCAAAAAAAAAAAAAACTAAGGATTGCCCGTCACTTGTAGCTGTAAGATTTCGATTAATAATTTTTTCCTCTATTTGAATATGAACATGAGTAGGTCGGATGTATGGGTTATAGTTCCTGATCTATCAACCTCTATATTAGAAAGGTTTCTAAAAGAATATTGAGACATTTCCTCTGTATCTTCCTGGGAGGTTGTCTCTTGTGAAGAATCTTCATTAATATTAATTAGAGATTATCTTTCAAGTTTTGCAGATAACTAATCTAAAAATTGTGGTCTTTGATTTGTAAGACTTGTGCTTTTTTGATATTCGCTCTAGTATGATGGTCAAGTGAATGTTATGGTAGATTGTTGCATTTATGTTTCGTGAGATTCTTTGATTGAAATTTGTTGATTGATGAATGCTATTTCTTGAACTGTGAGTGACCCTTTTCCTCTTCTTCCTTGTAATTTTGTCCACGCTAAAGGTGATTGGTTTGCTGTGAGTTTGAGGCTATGATGGAACAAAAAAAGACGGCAAAATTTAATTATCTGAGGATGGTCTTAAGAACCGTTTGGAACGGGAATAAGTTTTATTATTGGGTATACATTTATCCGAGCATAAGTGAATATAAATAAGGATACAGTGATTTTGTGTTTGGTTGTGTTTTGAATTATTTTCGTTGGTAAACGTAAGAATAAATGTTTTGTTGTTTGGGTAAAATGTGAATAAAGTATGAATAAAGATTCAAAAGGTAAAAAAATAATGATAGTTGATTTGACAGGTGATTTTATAAGAGGTGATGACAATTGATTTGACAGTTGACCCACATATTCTTTGAGTGGAATAACTTAGGATAATTTTAATTCCAGGGGTTGATTGAAATCCATATACCACTTTATACCAGTTTATTCTGACATACTTTATCAGGGTTATCCGGGGCAAACAAACACACCAAAAATTCTTATATGGGGTTATCCAGGAGCTTATACCCAAAGCAAACGGGGGCTAAGGGTTGATATATGTCTTTGTCTGTATATTATAGCTTTTGTATAAAAGTTGGTTTAGGTTTATTTTATGTTTTTTTTTTTGGGATTGAGTAAAAGGTTTATTTTATGTTCTATTATGTTGAGATGTGTTTTGTCTCAGAAGCATTAGTCATTCCATGAGAAAATTTCGTTCTTTTTTGGATTCTGAAAAAGCCTCTTATTTCTTCTAGTAGCATCATTTAAGCTACCTTTGTGCTGCTGGCCAGAACAGCTGAAGAAAAATATCTCAGCTTAGGAGATATTAGATTTTCAGTCTTACGAAATACATAATACTTTGCTGCACTCATTTTAAAGTGTTTTGAGTTGTCATTTTTTTCTTCCTTTTTATATATTAGTAGTTTGCTTGCTGCTAACTGATGGAATTTCTTCATGTTTGCATTCTTATTTTTGTTGCTTCCAATAGTAGTTTTAACTGGTAACACTTTCTGAGAGGATGTAGTCTTGCTTATCTAATGTGCAGAAATGCAGGCATGATTCGGCCGAAATTATATATGAGATGGTCTATGTGAGATCCGTATTCATTTTTTGCTCGTGTTGGTTGGCTTTTCAGCAAAACTGTATTCATACCAGCAATCTGGCTGGCCGGTTGTGCTTGTAAGCATGGTTGATGATATCGCCATTGAAGTGAGAAGCAACATTGGATTTTAAAGTTTGGGAGAGCTATCTCGATTGGCCTAGATACCATATGAATTTTTGTCATAACAATGAATTGAGAACTTTCTCTCTTCAGCCATAAGCAAAAGAAAGCTATATAGACTGGATAACAGTTTTTCCTAGCTAAATGTAAAACTGTTCTAAAATTGTACTGAAACAATGGAAAAAGAAAAGAAAAGAATAATGTGATAGTCAGTTTTCTTCGTCGGATAAAATCCGACGAGATAGTCAGTTTTCTACGTCGGATAAAATCTGACGAAGCGAACCATTTCTTTATAAAGACAAAAAGATGAATATTTCTTCTGAATGCATCTTTATCAGGTTTATTCTTTTAGATGCACTAACTAAATTCTAAGCGCTTTTGTTGAAACTGATATTGTAAGATTTTTTGTGCGTTGTGGCTAACTTTCTGATTGCTATATCTGTTTCACTAATTATTGAACAAGAAAATGCTCTTTAAAAAATTCAAAATTTTCCTTTTCTTTGACTGTTCATCATTTACTGTTCATCATTTTCTCCTTGGTCATTTCTTTATCATACATTCTTCTTTCTGCAAGTGCAACGTCATGTGTGCACAACAAGGGTGAATGAAATGCTCAATGGCAAATAATTTGAGGATATAAATCAGAATTTCTGGCTTTATAGCGCATGTCTCAGCGGCCAATATGTGCTACCCTATCTAGAGGAGCCTGAGGAGTCTAGATTTTGATATGATTTTGATATGATATGCGGCGTGCTTCTTGTGAAGGTCAAGAAAATTAATATTGCTTGCTTCTGGGTCGAGGAGCAATTAGATAGTGTGTGATAGCGTCCGGCCTAAGGAAGGTTTCTATATGAGAAGCTGTTATGATTGGCTGTGGTGAGAGCTTTCCCTTCTGCCAAATCTGTCTTCTAATCTAAACATAAAGAAGTATGAGCAACCAAGATTCCGTTAAAAGTTCAGGGGTTCATGTGGTTGCTCTACCAAATGAGTTCAATGATTAACGTGTATAGGTCAAAATGAGGGGTATGGGAGTTGACCCATGTCCTCTTTGTGTGATATTGAGGATGAAATGGTGGAACGTGTGATCTGTTGCTGCCTTTTTTGCAAGACGATTGGATAACCCTTGGTACAACAGTGGGATTAAGCAGTAACTTTACTAATTTTGATGGCATGTGGGGAGTGGGAAAGAAATTGAAGTATGAAAGGTATAGGAACACAAAAGTGAAGTAAGTAATTGTTTATTTCGGTTGCATGGTGGGCTATTTGTCTGTCAAGAAATGAGATGGTTTTCAAGGGGTGTAACCCATATTTTGAAATATATGGAAGTACATTATTCATCTAATCAAAGACTAGGTAGTTCATTGTGTGGGAGCTATGTGAGTTGTGTTGGTGCAAGGAAAACTGAAGATCTTGGAGTAATCCTTTTGTAGTGTTGTTTGGATTTTGTTGTTTGTTCTTTTTTTTTTTTTTTGGGCTGCTTTATATAGGATTTTCAAACAGTAGATTGCTCATGTACTGTTTCTGAATTCCTCTTTCTGATTGAATTTGTTCATTAGCGATCTGTACCCCCAATTTATTGCAGTTTGTTCTAAAATATTTATCTGAATGGTTGTGAAGTCTGAGTTTAGAGATTGCTTTGAAAACTATGTTGTGCTTCACATCTCCACATTGAGGCTTATTGTTTGGCTAATTGATAATTGCATGAAGATAAATATAATCAATTTCCTCTGCTATACTGATAGTATGCTGCAACATTTTGTCTTCATTTTCTTTCCATAACTATCTCAAATGTGGATTTAATTTGGTCATATTTCATTATTACTAGTTAGTTTGTGGCTTAATTTTGTTTTTTTCCCCTATTAAAGATTCATAGAGATGAAGAGGAAGTCTTGGACAAGCCGGGAGCCAAAACATGCAAGGTCATTATTTCAACCTTATTTTTGTTTGTCTTCTTCTCTCTTCATGTGCACACATGCAATTTTTTCTACAAACATGAGGCCAAATTTGTAATTTTCCTCCCTTCCCTTCTGAATTACTTGGAGAAAGAATAACTCTGATTCTTTGATATCCTCTCCCAAAAATTTATCTTAATGCCCTATTCGAAGTTGACATGAATAGAAAATAAGAAGTCTGTTATACAGAGGGGAGGAATCTGTAGGTTTGTCATTCCATAGCTGTAATAAAGAAATTGTATAATTATGAAACCTGATGTGAAGGTTTATATGCATATTTTAGGTCTGGAAAGTCTAATATTGGAATTGTTCCATCAAGATTTGAGGAGTTTCATTATCTTCCACAGCTCACCTCCACCCCTATGTCCACTGTCATATTCATTTATTGTGGATTCTTCTTCCAGTATTTAGTATTAGGATATTGTACTCAATATGGCTTTGTTTTCTGTCACCTGAAACCATTTTATGGTTGAAGACCCATTTGTACTCAAATTTATTCTTGTCTGCACTATTTTTAAATGTTCTGTTGATACTTGATTTTGCAGTATTTCCTAATGTCAGGAGCTTGCAAATATGGATCAACATGCAAATTCAGTCATTCTCAAGAACCGGAGCTAAATCTTTTTGGTTTACCAATTCGACCAGTAATATATTCTCTGAGTTCTATATTTTAAATATCATCTTTGTTTAATGCTAAGGCATGCTGGCTGACTGGTCTGAAAACAAAAAAATACTTGTGGTCATTTGTCTTATCTCATTATACCTGATCAAAGAGATAATTCCTTTAATACAGGGAGAAAAAGAATGTTCTTTCTATATGCGCACTGGTTCCTGCAAGTTTGCGGCCAACTGTAGGTTTCACCATCCTGATCCCACTGCTGTAACTGGATCAGATTCTATGGATTCACATAGCAATGATCCTTCCCAGTCATATACTCAAGAAGCATCACCGTCACCTATACCTTCATGGTCACCATCTCATATGCCAGGTCTGGATATATCCCCCGGAGTTATTCACCCTGATCCAGAATGGAACAGTTTACAGGTAATTTTTTATTTGGTCCCAACTCAGAACTGGTTTTTGACAGCGTCTTTTTAATTGATTTTTTCTAGTTCACATGCCATGACACCATAAGAACCCTCCATCAGTCAGATTATAGTTTAAGTATGGTATGGCTATATCTTTTTTTATTTGGTAAGTGCATGGTTATACCTTTCTCATTTTGCTTTTAATTGCTTGACATGTCACAGTTACAGTTATAAAGGCTGCTGCTGCGATCTGTATTTAATAATCTTCATTGCTGATATGTGGGTTATCTACTTAAAATTTGATTGAAAACAGAAAAGCGTAGTTATTTCTGTCCAACAACAGATATAATTGAGCACTTTGATTAGGGGTGTAATTTTTCTTTTTTTCTGGTGTACTTTTAGGGAGGCACCTTTCTGTTTTAGTGGATATCAGGCATCCCCCCCCCCCGTCTTTTTGAATCCACAGGTGGTATGTCCCACCACCTTCAAAAAGAAAAAATAACAATGGATATGGTTTTGACTTTTCTTATGGTTTGTTGCTATTTCTTTATGTACAAGCTGAGTAACAAGGACATTTATGTGGGTTTGAGTCATGTTCTACGTTCGTTAGCACAAGCTGACACTTGCTAAAAAAATAGTGAATTTTGTTAAAAATTACCATGCATTTTGATAATCAGCTACTTTTGGGCATCGAGTATACTTTTTTTTAAATACTATCATGCCTACTTTGCCATGTTGTCCAACTCCATGTTCCAACTCTTCAGTGGTAAGCATGTGTCCATTGTTTCATTCATGTTTAAATGATATATGTGATTCTATCTCCAATTCATTTGTTGTGATAAAGCCACGTGACAGTTTGTTCCCATTTTGAGTTGAAATCATCATCACCTAGTTCCATTTTTTTTTCTAGGCTCCGGTTGTCCCTTATCCGCCAGAATGGGTGATGCAAGAACCTCCATTTTCAGTCGCAAATGATTCACCAAAAGTGCCGAAAACATTTCCCATCAACAAAATCCACAGATCGATGAATTTCCTGAGAGGCCTGGCCAACCCGAGTGCCCCTACTACAAGAAAACGGGGAACTGTAAATACAAGTCATGTAAGTACCATCATCCAAAGATGAGGCCATCAAAGTCCTTTCGACATGCCGTCCGTCCTTTGGGCCTTCCCCTAAGACCTGTGAGTCGTTTTCTCCATTTATGACTATGATTTTGCACTCATCAAGCCCCAGTTTTCAAAAGTTAATACATCAAATTTTTTGATTCATTTCATATGTAAAGATTTATTTATAAACAATATTCATGCTAAAGCTGCCTAATTCCTTGACCCCCTCGTTTGGTTCGTGGATGACTCATCAGGCATAAAACAGATATAGGGGATAGATGAGAATTCGATTATTCTATGTTGGTTACTATTCCTTTTGATTTGGGTAAATTGTCATTTGTATTATAATGTAGTATAGTTTTGGATGGATAATCAAGAATAAACTATACCCATCTTCCCCATGTATAGTTATCATCCCGAGGTGTAGTTATCAGGGTTTATTTCTAACTTATTTTATTTCTAACTTATCAACGCATAACTATTACAATTTATCTATGATAAACTAACATGTTTTTATGAGGATTAAATGATTCTTCTCTTAATTCACTTATTCCTTATTCTCAAAACTACGGAAATTCCTGAAAACAATTTGATTCCGCAAAAGGTTTAAGGTGTTTTCGTTCCATTAGCATTGAATCAAATTACTCTTAACTTCGTTCTCATGAAAGGCAGCTCAAATTTCTCATGCGGTTGTATAGTCTCTCGAGAAGTTGTTCTAATTGACTGCGCTTATGGTGCTATTGTAGGGTCAACCTATCTGTGCACACTTCAGTCGCTTCGGTGTTTGCAAATTTGGACCTTCATGTAAGTTTGATCATCCAATGAACAATGCACCCGGTCATCCGCCATCATCGGTATGATCCTTAACAATCTTTGTCTGATTCTAAATAATTCGAAGTGTGAAATATTTTCTTATATGTAGATGGGGAAAAATTGAACAAATTGGGGAGAGGGTAAAAAGATGTTCCTTCTGTTTCTCTGATGTATAATGTTTTATACATACGATAAATTATAACAAATATGCACATATTGTTCTATACAGTACAAATTTATTTGATCAAAATACAGGAACTGACAATCCATCCTCTTTGGATAAACCTTGCTTTCATGTTCACATGCCAACAATGGAAGTGAATGTTGTCAAGGTGATCTCTTTGAAGAACAATCCTATTCTTTTTAAAATAAATTTAATTCCCAGTGGATGAAAACCTGAAAAAGAGCTGAGAAACCCTAAATTACGTTGTCATTTTCGTTCATAAATCATAGAGAAAAGATTGAACTACTAATAAGATCGACTAATTAATAATCTGAAACAATTTGGACTAATCCTAGGATATTTCTGATGTACTGACAGAAAATTCACAAAACCTCACATGCTTAGCATGTGAGAGGACACAAATTGATGGGATTCAAATCAACACTGAGTGGATCCATCTCATTGGTTCAATGACGACCATAAGCTGTGTTGATTCAAACCTCAGTGAAAAAGGGTATCTCTATCCATCTGTCAAGAGATTTTTGGTATCATTTATACCTTGCACAACTCCAGAAGTGGAATTGTTTCAATGTTCCTTTGGAGACTTTTGACAAAGATTGAAATGAAAATCGCAGCAACACTAAATTCAATTAATGGCTTAAAGGATTGTCATGTTTTCTTTCATGTATAACTTGTTCTTCTCATTTCCCTTGAATCAGTGCACAAAAAAACTGTGCAAAGTAAAAAAGACAAAAAAAAATAAAAATAAAGACGAAAAAGAATATGATTAGTATTAATTAACACAAGAAGAATCCCAGGTTCATCAGTTCTAAAAAGGAGTCCCAAGTAGAAGAAGCTTTAGGCAATGCACACAATGAAGTACACCATCCTTCCAAATGTATATACGCCGGCCTTGTGTCAACCACAGCAAAACCACTTGTTCTGCAATCCAAAGTAAAGAACAATCATGAATGTTAAACAAAAGGGAAAAAATCCGTGGATGACCTAATTTCGCTAAAGCAAGTTTAGTGAAGTTGGTGACCGAGATCTTCGTCTCAATCAAGTATATGAAATCTATAATCAACAATGTTCTTATTTAGGCGATCGATTTGAGAAAATGCTAGAAAGTATGTACTTCATACCTTCAAAAAAAATTAAAACATGTTTTTACTGCAAAAAAATAACAACAGAATTGATTGTCTAACATTTTTCATATACTAACATATCATAGTCATTTAACCACATCACTTGATCAATGATCAGTGAATTCAGAGTCGGAATGTCTTAAAAAGGTGCGTGATCATTCATGTCGATTTCATTAAGATTGAATCTCAAAATTTTGAAGGAACAGATAGTTCGCACCCTTTTAGGATACTCGTAGTCTTCTCGTTTGCTGCCTCCAGCTTTCCTTCGTGGTGACGCCACAGTTCCCGGATTAGCGCTGGTTTTCTTGTCATCTCGAGCCTTGTTAAATATCACAGTGAATCCCTCGGCCGAAGCGGGGTTGTTCACATCCCATTCCCCGAATTTGGGCAATGGACGGCCCTTGTCCTGCTGTTATTCCAAAAAAAAAAAAAAAAAAAAAACACACACACACACAATCTTCAGTTCAATATTCAGATTTTCTTCAGATGATATGCTGCATTTGCATAGTCTAAGCCATGAAACTGATCGAAAGTTGGTTGTTGCAAGAATGCATGATTTTATAAAGATCTACATTCATGTTTTTCAAAACCCATTCTTCAAATAAACACATGCAAATCCTAATTTCAACCCTCCACACTTTCAAACCTTTCAAATCATGCATTCTCTAATCAAACTTTATTGTTTTTTAAAATACCCAAATCAACCAAAAACTACAAAAACCCAAACCAAACATCAAAATCCAAAACATATCCACACAATCAAAACACCAAATCACACCCCCCCCCCCCCCCCCAAATAACAATTAAAACACCAACTCTAAAAATCACCTCTCAATCATATACAATACAGAAAAAAAATCTGGTATATCTACATATGACCTCAAATAAAATGTATAATAACCCAAACAATTCAAGAAACAATAAAAAAAAACCTCACCGACGTCATGAATCGAGTTGGAATTGTTGGGGGGATAGAGAAGAAGAACAAAAAAAACAATTTTTTTTTTCTTTAAAATAATTAGAGAGAGTGAAGGAAAGGAAGGGGAGACCGGGTCGTATAAGGCGAAGCCGAGGGAATAGGAAATGAAGCTTTTATTGTTGGATACAAAACGACGGCCTCGACACGTAACTTACACGTCTGTTTCTCGCGCCAAAAAATTAATAACAGTATATAACTTAAAAAACGGTTTCTTCTCAATTTTTTTTTTTTTTTTTTTGGAAAAAAATGGATATAAATTCTCTTGAAAATTTAGTTAAATCAGTTTGAGTGCATGTAACAATGAAAAGTCGTCACAAATATCTCAAAGTATATATGGTTAATGAATTTAGACTCTGAGTTAAGTTGTTTCAATAAATATGTTAAATAATTCTACAGAAAATATGAAAAATCCGATTTATCTTTTTTATGATAAAAATTTCCTGCCTTTTCTGAAAATTTAATTGTTATTATATATTCATAACGGTAAAAAAATGAAAAAATTGATATAACTCCCTGAAAAATTTATGAGAATCGAAAAATGTCTTTGTCAGTAAATTCCCTTAAAGTCAACCACAAATCTGATTAGTAGTTTATCAAGTGGATTTTGAAAGGGATTACAATAATTTATCATGTATGACTAGAATCAACCACATATCTGGTTAGTTTTGATTACGATAGAGACTAAAATAAATATTGTTTAATAAGATAGAGACCTGAGGGAATTTATCAATTTTACAGGATTTTTTTTATTTTTATAGGTTTATAGGAAGCTACATCGAATTTTCAAAAATAAGAGGTGATGACATTCTCATAACTTTTAATGTGTAGTTATGCTTAACAATGTATCTAGTTAGTTGGGGTGGTGGTAGGGACTGAAACAATATTTTTTTAATAACATAGCACATGCGATTTTTCAATTTTATTGGGACTGAAACCGATTTAGCTATATTTTTTTTTCTTGTTGGAATTTATGAGTTTGGTATTATTGGGGGGTTATTAAATTATTCTTTTAGGAAAATGTTACTCAATTATTTTTATCAACAAAACTCAGATTTCACGTGTTTTCATTTTTCTAAAAATACTAAACACTATTTAATTAGGTATATGCTTTGATAAAAAAATGCATATCGCTCCATTTCGAGTTGAATGAACTCATTTTCAGTAAATGTAATAAAATATTTAATGAGGTATATATAACATCTAACGAAGTATTTGATTCACTGAATTTCTAACATGATATATAGTATAGGATTGTGTTTTGGACTGAGAAAAAAACTAAGTATAACACACTCAATTTTCTATGGTGGTGGTGGTGGTGCCACGAGTTGGGCTGGGCTCGAAGATGATAGGGCTTGCTTCGGAATGGGCCTCTTCATAGCTTGGTTGGGTTTTAGCCAAGGCCCATATGTAGGATTCGGGTGGGTGCCTCTATTTTCATCTTGGGTGGCTCTATTTGTCCCTCTCTAATATGTAAGTAAAAAGCCTCTCATATTTTGGACAAGTATTAAGCCCCACATAGTTAAACCCTAATCCAATTTTTTTTTCCACACCTTGTGTTATACCTCTCACGAAACAAACGACATAGCCCTCTTTCTTGCCACCTGGAGGCATTCCCTCATGACAGCCTCCGCCCCACATAAGTGCCAATCGCATGGGCTCCTCTTGTAGAGCCTCCTTGTCTTCCTCCACGAGGAGCTTTGTCTTCAATGCTGTAGCCTATAAGGGTTTCTTTGATTGGATCATTGATTTTGTTGGACTTGATTGGAAAATTAGGGTTTTTTTTCTCCAAATGGATTTTCATGAATTTTAGTCATTTGAATAGTTAAATGAATGAATCTTTCTATGGCTTTATATAGATTTTTATACTTAGTAGGGCATACTTATTAGGTATATCTAAAAAATCTTTTTTAAAAAACTTGGAGGTAGATATTTGCTATCCGATTTATTACTGAATGTCAAATTACAAACTCCAAAATGGGAGAAAGAAGTGAAGACGAAATGCAGAGTATAAGAAAGAAAAAAATAAAACCCCCGTCGGATGGGCTCGAGTAGAAGAGTCATCTAGCCCATAGGCAACGTCAGACTAGCCGCCGTTACGTCGTGAAGACCGTGCGCCTATCACAGAATGCAAACTCTTGGACCCCCTCCCCCCGCTATATGGAGACCCCAGTTCCTCATGGACATATGAAACATGTCCCACATGTTCTCATGATAAACCCGAGCTCCCCTGAAGATCGTCTCATTGCGTGTATGCCAAACTGCCCATGCTCCGGCCGATATAACTAGCTGTGCAACTATAGCCTCTCTCCCGCCACATGCAGCCCATTTCCAACACTCTCCCTGCTTCCATAGTGAGTTGATGGAGTGAAAGGAGGTCTCTAGCCTGGTCATCCGCTTGATAGCGCAGCAAAATTGCCTCACTGTGGAGCACTTGTAGAACAAATGTTGGATGGTTTCTGGGGTCGCCGAGCAAAAGACGCAAGTGGCGGACTTGTTTCCTGCCCACTTTGCCCGATAGACCTTCGTAAGTAAGCGTTCTTGGTATGGTAACCATAAGAAAACTTTGATCTTCATTGGAGTCTTGGGTTTCCAGATCTGATGGTGCTTTGCGTATCTGATTTATGGCCCTGCCCCGCTGTGTAATCGCGCCACCATGTGTATCCTCCTTTCACAGAGAAGTCACTTGTTCCCGTCAGCCTCCAAACGAGCTGATCCTCCCTGTCTGTTTGCAGTACAAATCCATCCAGTCTCTCCATCAAGGTCGCAAAATTGCCTCATTTCCTCCATGCTCAGCCATCCCCTGAAAGCGCAATTGTCCATGAGCCCGAGTTGGAGTTGATGGAAGAATTCAATGAGTGTCCCCTATGTGATGTTCACTATCAAGAGGATATCGGGGGCCAAGTCCGCTAACCGCTCTTCCCCACTCCATCTATCTGTCCACAAATGGACGGAGTCCCCTCTTCCGATTTGCCACCCGATTGACTTGGCTAGCACTTGTTATTCCGCAAAGATACCTTTGCAAATGTTTGATGCGCGCGCGTTTAAAGAATGTCTAAATGAATATTTAATAACAAGATTCATTTAATAGAGACTAATTTATAAATTAGAATGACGCAAATAGAGTCACCATTTCACTTTTAGATTTTCTTTGCACACCCAACATAAATGAATTTTTTTAATATCTAACATACACTGACGATTCTTTTGATTGTCCATGACTTTTACTGTACAATTTTGAAAGAGTAATATATATACTGTTATGATCATAGAGGCTTTTGTTACCACAAAAAATAAAAAGGTCACATCACGAGTGCGGGCCCCTCTTTAATTAAAAATAAGCATGTGAGGCATAAACGAAAGAGTACGACATGGAAACACTCATTTAAGGCCTCCTTCTTCCCCCATTTATATCACACATTTTTACTCAGAGCGAATATCATATCATATCATATAAATTCTGGGTTTCTTTCTACAGCCCGGCCTTTCCATTATTATTTTATATATATGTTTATCTAAAATTATATTATTCTATCTAATTTATTCTACATGTATAAGTAGAGTGCACATATCAAATAATTTTTTTAATTTTTAATTCATTTTTATTTTTTATTCATAACTTATCAATGATCAACCAAACACTAAAAATCTCATTTTAAGTGTTTTTCAACAAAAATGACTAAACATATAATCAAATAAAAAATAACTTATTCCATTGTTTTATCTGTATTGAAGAGTAAATTTTATTATTATCTAAACCAATGCTAGATGTTTCACTCAACTAGTAACATTAGATCCATGTTTTCCATAATTTCGATATTGATGTAATTAAACAAAAATAAATAAAATAAATTTTTGTTGTTGTTGGGTCACTTGTCCAATTTTTGCTTTCACATTTTATTGATATTTTATCTCAAAAAGTTACCTAACACTTTTTGTGTCTGAATCCGATCAGATATGGATATATCAATATCGAACTGCACAATCTATGATTTGAAATGTCTAATCAATTGTTGAATATGATATCGTTTTTTATGCAGTTCAATTTATAAGTTATGTAATTTAATTCGTAAATTTATAGTTTTATGATATCATACTGTGTTTTTTTTTTCTTTTCTATGCATGGAAAGAATGAATTTTAACCCCCCTGTCGGCCAACTTTGAATTTATTTTTGCCTTATTAAATATCGTTACAGTTATTAGTTGAAAAGCAATGACACACCAAACACAGATCCCGTACACGACTCGCAAGTGTGTCATCAGACACGTATATGGTGTTCTTTTTTATATGAAAAATATTTTGTTCACTATTGCGATTTATTGTTATTAAATTTAAGACGGTGTTACACTCGATCTTTTTATATTTCAAATGCAGCTTTATATTGAGATTTTTATTTTAAAATTCCTGTAAACATATCTATTTAGAATTAATTCCTCACTTCTTAATATTTTTTTTTTGAGATTTTTAGTTTTAAGTCTATGTAAACTATAGGATTTAGCTATCGATCCCTTAGTTCTTTATATTTAGGTTTTAGTCCATACATTTAAATAATATGTTTTTTTTAGTCTCTCGGAGAGACATATTCCTAAATTTTCATTTAAATGTAGGGACTAAAATCTAAATATGAAAAAGTGAAGGATCGATCGCTAAATTCTATAGTTTGTGGGGACTTAAAACTAAAAATCCCTTCATTTTTAGTCCCCATATTCAACATTCTATTTGATTTTTAGTCCCTCCGTCAAACATCCGTTCATACACCGTTAATTTGTGAAATGTGATTTATTTTTAAATATCTGTAAACTATGTTATTTAATGATTAGTCCCTCCCTTTTTCATATTTTACAGGGACTAATCACTAAATAATATAGTTTACAGGAACTGATCACTAATTAACAGTTTATGAAGTCTCAAAAATAAAATTACATTTTACAAATTAACGGTGTATGGACGAACGTTTGATGGAGGACTAAAAACCAAATAGACAATTGAATATGGAGACTAAAAAGAAATATGAAGAAGTGAGAGATCGATCCCTAAATAGATATGTTTACAGAGACTTAAAAATAAAAATCCCTTATATTTTGTTAGAATCCAGTGAAACTTATACATCATTAGATGATGTATGTGTTTTGTTAAATTTAAAAAAAACAAACTGAAAATGGATTCATTTAATTTGAAATGAAGCGATACACATTTTTTTTTATATCAAAGTATACACCTCAGTGAATAATTTTTACTATTTTTAAAAATTGAAAACATGTGTGGTATGAGTTTTGAACTGTAAAAAATAATTGAATCCAATATTGTCCTTAAATTTAAATTATTGATGTCAATGGATCTGATAAAAAAGCTAATATATAAAGTTCCATATCTGATATTCATGTTTGTTTTTCATGAACGGATATGAATATGAACGAGACCGGGTTAGATTTAATGCACATTGTACAACTAGATTGTTTGGTGCGCACAATTAAATTGTCCAACATATTCGTGGTCATCCAATCGCATCACTTCAAGATAGATAAATTTAAAAATAATCTTAAAAATAAAAAACAAAAATATAATTAAATCCTATTTTGATTTTCAAATAACAGAATATATCAATCATAATATTATCTCAAAAATAATAAAATTGAACGATAACTATTAGACTTGACTTGGACTCATTTGAATACAAATATTGATAGGGGCTTTAGACAAAAATGAGATTTTTCAAGAGATGTATATATCACAAAATAGGATTTTTGCGGACCACACCTTGTTGGCGAGGCGGTTGGACTGCACTCGCATCACGCGGTCATTCCGGGATTGATCCTGGTCACAAATCCCCGTAGAGGAGTAATCGCCCCTAGTGGGCTTTTATAGCTTTGAGCCTTGAGAAATGATAATGTATGAAAAATATTAGACTCGATTATTTTGTAACTCTAATCACACATGTTTATAATTTTTTTAAAAATAATAATAATTAAATACAATCTGATAAAGTATAGGGAAAGATGCATATAACCCCCTGTAAGTTGGCTTATATCCATACCCCCCTGTATTTACTGAAAATCCATATACCCCTAAAAGTTGCCTTGGTTAAGCAAATCACCCCCTGGGATAATTTGCTGTTAAATTATTGGGAATATTCTGTAACCTGCTGTTAGATTAAAAATGTGTGTGCAAATAACCCTTGAATTTTTACAAAAATCCAAAAAACCCCCTCTAAATGACCAACTTGCCCTTTTACACAGTGTCTTTGAAGATGTCTTCTTCTTCCTTTCCAACGGTCACTTTTCTGCCCGTCTGGAGTCAAGCCTTCAAAACCCCCACTAAATCCAACATTTTCAATCATCTTGAGTTTGTATTTTTGGATTTATTTGATCCATCTCCTTTACATGCGATTTTTCAAGGATTTTGTGCTCGAAATGCATTGTTGATAACTGATTTGGAAATCCATCACCTTCTTGTCGTTTGAAAGGCGTTGTTGGTTGCTAATTTGAAGGATATTTTGCTTCATCACTTAGGACCAAAGACTTTCATATACTATTTGAAGCTTCTAAGCAATTATGTTAGAAAGTGTAAGTATTTTTTTATCAGTACTCCAAGTGTTTGATAAAATGTGTGAATGAAGTTTTTAAGTATGTTTTCATAACAGGTCAGTAGCTTACGTACCTCGAATGTTAGGTCACTTCCCGCTCATATTCGGCAACGTGAATGTCGTTGTAAGAAAGGCGAATGCCCGATTTATACATCTCGTCAAGAACATAGTAAAGGTCGGCGATTCTATTGTTGTCCCTTTAATAGGGTGAGTGAACTGAATTCAATGTTATTCAAGTGTTTCATTATTAATGAGTGAGATCTAAATAACATACTCCTCTTGTTTGTATTTTTTTTTCTCAATGTAGACTCCCGAAGATTGTAGATTTTTGGAGTGGATCGATGACACGGATGATCCAATTGTTGAATTGAAATTTCAACTGGTGAACCAAGAAAAGTACCTGAAAAATAGTTTGAAGATGATGAACAAGAAGCTAACAGTGATTATGTGGTGCTCAATTAGTATTATGTTTTTCTTATGTGTCAAAGCAATGTTTTAGAGACTAATGCATCATCAATGATGTGAATATGTTGTTATATGTTTGATTAGATATGTTTAATTAATGAATATTGTTGTTATTTGGTGAATGGATGTTGTCTTTGTTAGTTCATTGTTAAATCATTGCAAGCTATGTTCAATTAATATAAGACGTATCTTATTATGATAATGCAATCTGATTGATACTGGTTTGGGAACAATATGGGAGTCTGTAATGGACTGCAATGTGTGGACTGAACTATATCTATTACATGGACTGAATAGGCATGCATGCTTCATTAATTGCTTGGGGAAACGGTCTGAACTGGAGCTGAACTTCTGTGACTGAACTACATTGCTAGAATTACTAGTCAGGGACTGGAAGCTTGGACCTGGATTGAGGCTGTAAGACCTGAATTGGGGAAACATGGTCTGTAGTGGAATGCTTGTGTGGGACCTAGATTTGGACTAGAATGCATGCATTGGTTTGGATTGGATTGGAATGCATGCATCTGTCTGAACCTGTAAAGCAATATGGAAACTTTAACATAACTGGCCTGGGAGGTTGATCTAAACTAGAATGCATGGTCTGGGAGCTTGATCTAAACTTGCATTCAAAATTACTTTTAACACTCAACTTGAAGTCAGAATTACCTGTAACAATCAACATGCAATGAAATACCTTCACATATTTCATTTAGCTACATTACCTTAATTGAAAAAAAAACAGCATGTAACACCCTGTATAACAAACTTCAGTCTTATTGAAACTGAAAATATGTCAACTCATAATAAACTTGAAACAGTTCCACAACATATACTGTTTGATAGTTTACTACATACTTAAACTACAATTTTTGCTAAACAACTCCAAAACACACAGATAGTACATTGTTTGATAATGAATTCCACAACATGCTGATATGGAAATAGATGCAACTCTTTCCAATATAGGCATGTCTAGGCTCTTCTCAAAAAAAATATAGGCATGTCTAGACAAGCTTGTATTCAGTAGAACTTCAAACTCCCATCTACCACCTGTCACAAAAAATTTATTATATGTTAATGTTTGTAATGAATACATGTATATGAAATTAAGCAAGCTAGTTAATACTTACATGTGCTTTACTTTTTACTCTCCTGAGTGCCAGTAGTCTGTAAATTACCACCCCCCCTCTTTGCTCGCATCTTTGTTGTTCCTCCCATTGATGATGATGGCTTGGAAACCCCTCGCCTTGGTGGACGTACTCCTAATGAATTGCCTCTCCTAATACCTCGATTAGCTTGGAATCCACTACAAGAACACATGTATTAGTTATAGCAGTAAAGCCAAATGTATAAATTTATGAATCAACAAATTTTTAGCATATACCTGGTGGTTCTCATATCTCGTACACTCATAGAAGCACTTCCACTGAGCTCTCCAACACTCATACTACAACACAATCATCATTTTTTAAGTGAGGTGGTCAAACATAAGAACAATAGAAATAATTTTTTTCATGGTGGTGTGTACCTCATGCCTTGCATGCTAGTTGAGACGTGGAGAGTGTGGATGCTATTGTCTGCCTTAAAAGTATCCACTCTTGTTTGTGAACCTGTTGTGGCAGACTTAGTAGTTAAACTACCCATTGTGGCTTGACTTCTAAAGTCTCTGACATTAGTTTGGATATTCAGTGCATTCCAAACTGTTTGTCCCCCTTGATCATACACCCCATCACCTGGAACATGGTTGTCATCACCAATAGCCTGACCCACATTGTTTCTCTCACCAACCATGCTACTCCCTTGAGTACCTTGACCAGTGCTCATGAATGTGGTAGACCTACATATATATATAATGATTGTTAGACATATGAATAAATGAAATAAGTGGTCAATTGAAATAAGTGTACATATAATACCTGTTGCTAGCACTTCGAGTACCATGGGACTGGACCACTGGATTTTTACAGATCCTCTTATTATGTCCGATCTCTTTGCATCTTGTACACATGTATGTTCGTTTCTTTTCATTTCGATCTTGGATCCTGTTCTTCTTTGGTCTCCCTCTTTGCTTTTTGCATCTCGGAGGTTGTACTGTGAATGGAAGATCAACTCTCTTCCAGAATACCCTACTTGGCATGGGTGCTACTGCAATAGCATATATGTCCCTGAACCTTTGTAGACTATACACCTCATCGACAAAATCACATATGTCTAGCCCCCTAATTCTTGTAATAAGTGCTGCTGTGTGCACACATGGCAAACCAGTCACCTGCCAGACTCTACAGGTGCATGTTCTCTCATCTAATCTCACAACAACAGTGAAATCTGGACCAGCCACCTCCGCTATTATATCTGAGCTTCTTCTGAATATATATTCGCCAATGTCCTTAACGATATGTTGGACATACTTAAAAGCTTTTGGTACAAGCTTCCCCTTCCATTTCCTCCCCAAGCCCCGTCGATGGTCCATCCTCTCCATGTTCTTATGCCTAATAGTCTCTACCATATCCACTATTGGCATGTGTCGAGCCTTATTGATCCATGCATTGAAAGACTCGGAAATATTATTTGTCACATAAGCACATTTAGCGGCTGGGGAAAATTGTGATCTACTCCATGCTTGAGCTCTCAAACCCTCCAGATAACCTGCAGCAGCCGATGATGCCACCTGGATCTCCCTAAGATTCCACTCAAATGCAGCTCTCTAACATGAGTTAGCACAGTTCCAAACTAATCTTTCAAATAACTCACCAGGATATTTTTTCTTTAAGTTACTGTAAAGATGTCTAACACATATGTCCTGTGTTCCACGTGTGGAAAAACCAGAGGTACAGCTGACTCTAAACCCTTGTCCTTATCCGACATGAAAGCAAGGCCTTCTATCATCCCCACTGCACTGTGAAGGTTCTGCAAGAACCATTTCCAGGAGTCCCCACTCTCCGTTTCAACAACAGCAAATGCAACTGGAAACAAACATGAATTCGCATCAATGGAGGTGGCACTGAGCATGATACCCTTGTATTTACCTTTCAGATGGCACCCATCCAAACCTAGAAAGGGTCTACAACCTCTTATGAATCTCATCCTGCAGGCCTGAAGACATATGAACAACCTCTGGAAGGAATGATCAATGTCCAGATCATATTGGACAACACTCCCTGGATTAGCCTTCACCAACTCCTCACGTAACTCAGGAATGAGCCCATATGAGTCAGCAGAACTGCCATGAATGATCTCTAATGCCTTCCCCCTGGCATGCAAGACCCTTGAGTAGGGCAATGTGATATTGTACTTCTCCTCGATTCCAGCCTTGAGCTTCGATGGACCAACTTCTGGAGTCTTCTGAAGAATAGGGGTCATTTTATGTGCAAGCCATTGTGAGGTTGCCATTTCATTTCCAACTTTGTTCACACTGGTGCATGTGTGCTCATCTTTTAGGGTCTTCACCTAAAATGTGACCCCATCACTAAGAACTGATGCATGGATGCGCCAAGTACACTCCTTACTCTTGCATCTAGCTGTCACATGACACCTTTCATTCTTCTCATAAAGCACGACAAAATCCATACAGGGGAATTTCTTGCTTCTTTTGTTTTCCTTGAAAATTTGCAAGGAGCTTCACATCATTGTCGACCAATATATACTCATTTGGCAATGAGTTAGGTACCATGTATGTAAATTTGACAGGTCGAGCATGGATGGAATTTGCCCAAGGCCCAATATCCTTCCATAGGTCAATCAATGCAATCTTGTCTTCGTCAAGAGACTCTGTAAACTGCTTTCCATGCACATATCTCTACCTGCCCATAATGTGATTTAACTGTTTTCCACTGACCCCCATGTACAAATGTAACTCGGTATATTGTATCTTTATCCATGATTAACTTAAGAGTACAAAAAAAATCCAAATTAATCCCTAAACAGTGAAAAATAATATGGAATGCAATGAAATACCTTAATCAAACATCCATAAACAAACATCCTTGAACAATGAAAAACCCTAAACAAAAATGCTTAATCACCTCCAATTTTTTTCATACTCAGTAAAATTCAACAACATTCAACATGTAAGATAGTAAAAAGAACCCTAAACACACAAGATCCATAATAAAATCACAAACATCCTCAATACATGATTAGCATAAGAGTACAAAAAAACCCAAATTAATCCCTAAACAGTGACAAATAATATGGAATGTAATAAAAAACTCCTAATCAAATATCTATAAACAAACATCTTTAAACAATAGAAAACCCTAAACAAAAATACTTAATCACCTTCAATTTTTTTCATACTTAGTAAAACTCCACGACATTCAACATGTAAGATAGTAAAAAGAACCCTAAACACACAAGATCCACAATAAAATCACAAACATCTCAATACATGATTAGCTTAAGAGTACAAAAAAATCCAAATTAATCCCTAAACAGTAACAAACAATATGGAATGTAATGAAAAACTCTAATCAAACATCTATAAATAAACATTTTAAACAATGAAAACCCTAAACAAAAATGCTTAATCACCTCCAATTTTTTTCATACTTAGTAAAACTCCACAACATTCAACATGTAAGATAGTAAAAAGAACCCTAAACACACAAGATCCACAATAAAATCACAAACATCCCCATACATGATTAGCTTAAGAGTACAAAAAAATCCAAATTAATCCCTAAACAGTGACTAATAATATGGAATGCAATGAAATACCTTAATCAAATATCCATAAACAAACATCCTTGAACAATGAAAAACCCTAAACAAAAATGCTTAATCACCTCCAATTTTTTTCATACTCGGTAAAACTCCACAACATTCAACATGTAAGAAAGTAAAAAGAACCCTAAACACACGATCCACAATAAAATCACAAACATCCCCATACATGATTAGCTTAAGAGTATAAAAAACCCAAATTAATCCCTAAACAGTAACAAATAATATGGAATGTAATGAAAAACTCTAATCAAACATCTATAAACAAACATCTTTAAACAATGGAAAACCCTAAACAAAAATGCTTAATCACCTTCAATTTTTTTCATACTCAGTAAAACTCCACAACATTCAACATAACACACAAAATCCACAAAGAGTACATAAAAAAAACCCTAATTAAATATCCATAAACAAACATTCTCAAACAATGAAAAACCTTTAAAAAATTGCCTAATCATATCCATTTTTTCATAAATAATAACTCCACTATATTCAACATGTAAAATAGTATAAAGAGCCCAAAATAACCAAAGAGAGAGGAGAACCTGTGAGGAATGGAACGAATGTGATGATTGATGTAGGGTATTGTAAGTGGTAGGTGCAGAATATGAGGGAGATCATCGATCTCGGCGGTCAGTGAGGCGGCCCGTCCGTCGCGTCGGCGTTTCGGAGGAGATCACTTGGCAGGGAAATTTTTTTCGGAGATCACTTGGTTTGGAAGGAAAAAAATTAAGTTTGGCTTTAGATTTTCAATGTGGGGTTCACTTGGTTTGGAAGGAAAAAAATTAAGTTTGGCTTTAGATTTTCAATGTGGGGTGTGTATGGATGTGAAAGGGGTAAAACGGTCATTTACCCTTTCTTGGTTAGGTTAAGAGTACCCAGGTTATAGACTATTAACAATAGGGGGTCAGATCCATTTAACAACAACTTTTAGGGGGTTATATGAATTTTCAGAAAATACAAGGGGGGATATGGATATAAGGCAACTTACAGGGGGTTATATGCATTTTTTCCCTAAAGTATATATTTTAATAAAAAAATATAAATAGTTTTATTTTGAGTTGAATCAACTCATTTTTAATAAGTGTAAGATATATACATTACCTAACAATGTATATAATTTACTGTATTTTTAACCACACATGTTTATAATATTTTTTTAAATAGTAAATAATTAAACACAATCTGATAAAGTATATATTTTAATAAAAAAAATATAAATAATTTTATTTTGAGTTGAATAAACTCATTTTTAATAAGTGTAAGATATATACATTATCTAATAATGTATATAATTTACTGTATTTTTAACCAGATATATATGTCTGAAGGTTGAATCGAAAAAAAAAGAAAGTATAACAGCGCCAAATTTATCTTTTTTATCGCAAAAAACATGGGCAAGGATAGACCCACTACCCCACTTAATTTCCCCACTACCTATAATTACAAAAATGCCATTATTTTTTTAATTTTTTGTCTCCCATTCCCACTACCCAGTTAGACAGCATTCAGTCGAAGTGTTCTTCACTGGGACGACAGAGGTCCGTCGAACTGTCTGAATAAGTGTCGACAAAGGCCCAGTCGAAGTGTGTTTCACTAGGACGACAGAGACCCGTCGATCTGTCTGAGCAAGTGTCGACATGGATGTGTCGAACCCTTTAAAACAACTTTCTTCTAAGAATCATTCAATTATACAATCATTTAAGTCCTTATGAAAAATAAAAATGTCATTTAAGTTATTTAAGTCTTTTTGAAAAAAACACACACACACACACATGTGAATGATTTTAAAAAAGACTTAAATAACTTAAATGACATTTTTGTTTTTCAGAAGGACTTAAATGATTGTATAATTGATTGATTCTTAGAAGAAAGTTGTTGTTTTAAAGGGTTCGACACATCCATGTCGACACTTGCTTAAATAGATCGACGGGTCTCTGTCGTCCTAGTGAAACACACTTCGACTGGGCCTTTGTCGACACTTATTCAGACAGTTCGACGGACTTCTGTCGTCCCAGTGAAAAACACTTCGACTGAATGCTGTCGAACAGGGTAGTGGGAAAGGGAGACGAAAAAATAAAATAAATAATGACATTTTCGTAATTTTAGGTAGTGGGAAATAGTAATTCGGGTAGTGGGAATAGCTTTACCGTACATAGCGCCCAAATGATATATATCAGCTATTTTTTTATATTTTAAAATCCTCGACACGGTCACCCACGGTACGTAACGTCATCGCTCACCCTCCACACTCTGCTCTCCTCTCTCTCCCTCTCTCTCTCTCGATCTGGATCTCGAAATTGCCTCTTCGGAGAAACCCTAGCCGTCGTGGAAGAAAGAGAGGACGAAGAGCATTGCGAGTCGATTTGCTTCAAAAACCCTAGGCAAGTTTTCTTCTCTGTTTTTTGTTTTCTTGGTAATCGTTTTCCACGGAAGAGCTCTCTGAACTTAATAGGGTTTCGAGTGATCAACCTCTCTTTTCTTTGGATCCGAGACATTCAGTTGCTTAGAAGATTTATTACAGATTGATATCGTATCATCTCTTGAAACGAATATATAGTGTGTTTGGGAATTTTTAAACACGTTATTGTTCATGTATTCTATGAAGGAGAAATGTTTTCAATTGTGAATGTGGAGTTGAAATTTGCTTTTGCTAAATTAGATATTAAAATTGGATGAGAAATGATTGGTTGAATTTTATGTAGATAGTCCAATTAAATTCCATCTATGAAGCTTGGGCATATTTTAATCTGTTTGTTCAGCATGTTCTTCTCCTTTTGTATTAGCATCAGATTGATTGGGAGCAATGAAAACTGTTATATGTTAGGCTTGAGAATTGTGTGATTGAAAATCTGAATTGATCTGAAGTAAACATCAGTTTCTTACATTAGAAAACTGAAAATGGGTCAGGTGTTTGATTGAAGGATACTGACATGATGAAGTGCTTGCAATCAGGTTCTGAAGTAAATACGGACATTCTTATGATCGCTTAGGTTTGTTTATTTATTATGATTACTATTTCAAGAATGATATGAAAATTAAATCCTATAAGTTTGCTGAAAGTTGAAATGACTGTACATTAAACGTTTGATTTGTGAAAAATCCGATTTAGTTCTTTTGATGACAAAATATCCTTGCTTTCCCCTGAAAATTCTTTTGCAATCCTAGAGTGGTGGTGCTAGCAAACCCATACCCGTTGTTGTTGCTCATATTTTTTCATGTGGATATATATAATATATAAATTTATGGATATGTGTTTTATTTTATTTGTTACACTGTCCTTTTTATGCCTGTGTGTCCTATTTTCCAAAATTTTCTCTGTTTCCGTGTGCCATATATGTGCTTGCATAGGTTATTAGCCACAAAGAAGAATTAGTTTTGGTTGAAATATGTTGCGCACGGTTCTTTAGAAGAGCCTCTTGTATCATTTAACCAGATTCTATTTGTTTGTTCGAGTCTGCTAGAACCTGAAATATGGTGGCATATAAAGGCAGGACTGGAGCTGTACAGTTTTTTTATTTATCAAGTGCAATTTTTTAATACTATTTCATGGTGTCTAATTCCTTGCAAATTGGGTGGTAGGAATGTTGGCCCCATAACACTATCAAAACTGCTAAGTAGCCACATGTTACAGAGTTTATGCTATCCACTATATTAATTATCTTGGCAATTGCTTTATTGTGGTTCTCTGAGATTCTTGTCAGAAAGACAAATGCGATAATAAGGCTCACTGAGTTTTCTCTGCTAAGCTGCAGTTATCCTTTTTTGTTCCTTCACAGGGCTTAATGCAGTATATAAAACTTTGCTTCCAATATTTTTTAGATGTAGAGTGATTTTGATTCATCATATTTGTCGATTGCATTTGATGCATTACATTTGAGGCTTATTTGAGATACTAACATTTAAAATAAATGCAAAGAGTTCGGGATCAGATCACACCAAGCTTCTAGAGTTTTTCTGATTCAGTTGCACCTATTAGAATTGGGCCACTCATTTTTAGATTTTGTGTAATTATATAGTATAAATAATTTTTATGCATTCCTCACAAAAGGACTGCTTGATTTTTGACATTGATTAGGTACTTTAGATGTTGGGGTTTAAGAGTGAATGGTTTTTCATTTTAATTTTCATGTCATGTGCAATTTATCATCAAATATACATATAGCTTATGTTTTCTTGCATTGGATTGCAGTCTGCCCTTTTCATCTAGTAAATGATGGCGCAAGAAAAATCCACGGATGGGACCTCAATCCATGAAGAAAATGTTCAGCCCAGGAAACCAAGGGTTCTCTTGGCTGCTAGTGGAAGCGTGGCTGCTATTAAATTTGGGAACCTTTGTCATGGTTTTCTTGAATGGGCTGATGTTAAAGCAGTAGCCACCAAGTCTTCCTTGCACTTCATCGATAAAGTATCGCTTCCAAGGGATGTGATTCTTTACACTGATGAAGATGAATGGTCCACTTGGAAGAAAATAGGAGATGGAGTTCTCCACATTGAACTTCGTAAGTGGGCGGATATGATGGTGATTGCCCCATTATCGGCAAACACACTCGGGAAGGTAAAAAAGAAAATTTCCTTGAAGAATTCTGCTAAATTCATATAATAAGTGCATATTCCTTATGTAGTTATATTCTTGTGAATTGAGTCCTGGATAATTGTCATGGAAGAGTGAAGGCAGTCAATCATGGATTGCCAGCACACTTCATTTCTCTTAACCATATGTTCCCTTGAACAAGTTCTTGAAGTTGCTATTTGATGGATATTTTAACTTCTAATAATCCTTTTTGTGTGGATTCTTCGACCCATAGAGATTGGGTCACCATGATTTTGGAAGTGGAGACTCCATCGATCATTATGGATCATTTATGGTTGGGAGGTGACCCCTTCGAAGATAGCCTTTGAAAGGGTTTCCCCTACTAATGCTCCCCTCCTATCATTTTACTCCTTTTTCTTTTAATATTTTGTAAGGAGATCCATCGGCTCCTTTGTTCAGGGAATCTTTAATTAATATGAAGCTCCTATATTTTCCTTAAAAAAAACACAATGGAAATTCGCATCTTCTTATAGATAGAATAATTTAGGTGATTTTTTCTTGCACCCTATTGTAGTCTGTTGTAGTGTACAGTATTTTCTCGTTATTTAATGCTCTGATTTATCAACTATCCACGTATTAATTGTGTATTTTCGTTAAGTGTCTAATTCCCGTTTAAGTCATGTATAGCATGTATTATTCGATATGTATGAAGTGTATTATTGCATAATACATTTTTTTACTTGTGCTATAGAATTTAAACAAAAAAAAAAAAAAGGAAAAAAAAGAAAGAAAAAGAAAAACCTCAACTTGATTTTTCTCTGCTAGATTTTAAGGTCAGTTTTTGCTTGTAACTTGAACCCGATGTTTTGATATTAAATCATGGATCTGATTTAATAATGGTGATTGCATATGTCACTAGTAATTTTTTCCATTTTTATAGTTTTCATTTTCATTTTATTTGAAATTTGTTCCGAATTTTCTTGAACTTATACTAAAAGTTGCACCAAATTATGAATTTTTGCCCTTGCCAAATTATTCCCAGATTCCCAAATTAACGACAAACAGGACATCAGCATTCTTCCATTGCAGTTAATTATATCCATGCTATTTGTTTGACAATCAAAATAAATTCTCTTCAATTTATCAACACTGAATAAACATAACACATATTAACTGTGTATGTTGTTTCAGATTGCTGGAGGACTCTGCGACAATCTACTGACTTGCATCATCCGAGCCTGGGACTTTGAAAAGCCTCTCTTCGTCGCCCCCGCAATGAACACCTTCATGTGGAACAACCCCTTCACCGAGCACCACCTCGCCATGATCAACAAGCTTCGGCATCCAACTCATCCCCCCCATCACCAAGAGACTTGCCTGTGGGGACTACGGGAATGGCGCGATGGCCGAGCCTTCTCTCATCTGTTCCACTGTGGTGCTCTATTTGGATTCCTCAAAGCCAGTACAAGATCGAGGCAAACAACCAATCCAAGACTGATGGGGTCTGTCTGAATCTTTGAACTATCTGTTACTGATCATGATCTGTTTTTACTTAGAATAATTTTAGGAACAGTCTGCACTAATGAGGTATATGTTTTGATGAAGTGTATATCACTTCATTTGAATTGAATGAACTTCGTTTTTAGCAAATGTAAAAAAAAGTTAACGAGGTATATAGATGTATATCTCACTGGATGGATATAGACTGTCTGTTTGGACTGCGTGTAACAATGATCTTTTACTTAACAACAAAATATGTCATGTGAGGAATGCATGTGGTGTGTAACAGAATGCAAAGGTTACTATTGCTTTCTGAGGTTCCTCTATAGTCTTTATCAGTTATCAAAGGTGGTCTTATCAAACCCATAAACAATGTTTGAAAAATATAAAAAAATCAGACCAGACTGGCTGGTTCGATTTGTGTCTTTCAACTGCATATACATTTCATTTCATTTCATTGGTGGAGTATATATAGTCCTAGGACTTCTAATGTAGCATGTCTTTCATTAGTGCAATACATGAAAAATTAAATTTTTTGAAATTTTTGTCATAAGCAATATATGTATTGATTTGTGAAAATATATATATTTTATTTTTCATAATAACATGTATATCATTTTAAGCATGATTCTTGTTAGGTAAATCCGTGGCCGTCTAAGGGTCTTTCTATAAAAATCCAATCTTTAGTAGAAAGTCGACCGGAATTAGTTATGGTGCTATGCCATGCTTTAAAAACATAATTTGTTCGTTGAACTGAAAAAATTAATTTGAACGTTATATTATCATCACATAATAAATATATTAATTACTACAACTACTAATAAATAAATTTATAAAAATAGAAAATATTTAAAAAATCATTATATAATTATCAAGTTTTAAATTTTCATACTTTTTAAAAATTTTACTTAAAATCATAATATGATTTTTTTAATATAAATTCTACACTTTTTGTTAGAATTAATATGTTGCTTTATGTTTATTGATTTGCAGGTTAAACCGCATTGAAATTCAACATTGGTAAAGATTTAGGGTGCCTCTATTTGCACCCCTCAAATTGGGGTGCACACCTCTATTTTTACACACTCATAAAAACTCTCTCATTCTTTAAACACCCCCTTATTTAAGCTGGCAATGGATTCTCAAAGCACACCGACCAACTCTTTCAAATCCTCGCGAGGGCCATCAAGAGCGTGCTGTAGCACCGGACGGTGAGATCGAGCGACGTCGTCGATCGGATGGTGGCAGAACCTCCTCGGCGCCCCCTATAGGGGTGGGAACGTCGTCATCACTGACGACACCCAACTCATCTCCCCCGTCGGCAATCGCATCTCCATCACCGACCTCTCCAAGTCCCAGACCCTCACCCTCCCCTTCGAGAGCCCCAACAACGTCTCATGCATTGCACGATCTGAACATCGAGATTCGGATCCGGCGGGCGGCGGCGAAGAGGCGGTGGCGGACGAGGAGG
This sequence comes from Acorus calamus, assembly GCA_030737845.1. NCBI lineage: Eukaryota > Viridiplantae > Streptophyta > Magnoliopsida > Acorales > Acoraceae > Acorus > Acorus calamus. The sequence continues at coordinate 25,576,102 of CM060861.1, forward strand.
CTGAGGAGGGTGGAGTGGGAGCCGTGGTCGTGGCGGAAGCCGGGGAGAGATCCGGTCCAGTCGAAGAAGGAGAGGGCGAGGCGGAGATCCAACGGCAGATGTTGAGGAGAATGTGTGAATGTTTGAATCATCCAAAAAATGAAGAGTAAGATTAATCTGTTAGTATCGACACTGATACTGTCGCCATATAGCTAACTCGTCGACACACAGAATGTTGACACACATATTAGTCTGTTATGAGTTCAGGTTTCTGAAACCCGCAACACAAGAATTGTCGGCGTAAACGTCAAATATCGACACTGATAGTGTCATGGTTGATGAGATGCTACGGGTTCAGGTTTCTGAACCTCGCGACACTAGTATTGTCGATTTAAATGTTAAATGCCGACACTGATAGTGTCGCTAAGGATTCAGATGCTATGGATTCAGGTTTTTGAACCCCGCGATACCCCCATTGTCGACCCAAACGTCAATGATCGACACTACGGGTATCGCGAAGGATTCGAATATATGGGTGTGCACTCCAATTTGAGGGGTGCAAATAGAGGCACTCAAAGATTTAATAGGCTCAACTGGTCAAATCTAATTGGGTGAGAGTTTGAATCCGGTTAAATATGAGTATGTATCAAACTTGCACAGAGAATGATACGCTATACTGTGCAGTTTGATGATTATATAGGCTGTATTATTCGATTGATTAATATGTTGTAGGCATCAATACGATGATATTGATGGTACTTAGACCTGCCGGGTTTCGGGCCCGTTGGTTGGTGTTTTAAACCACGGGTTCTGTGACTAAGCTTTGGCGCTTCAAAATTCATTCGAAGATACTCTCTCACTCTCTCTCTCTCTCTCTCTCTCTCTCGAAATTGCCTCTTTAGAGAAACCCTAGCCGTCGTCGCCGACCTTGCCTTGAAGGGGGGAACGAAAGAGACGAAGAGGGAGAGGACGAAGAGGATCGCGCGTCGATTTTCTCGGTAATCGTTTTCCGTCGACGATCTATCTGAACTAATTAGGGTTTTGAGAGTGGTTAATTTCGCATTTTGGGATTCGATCCATTGAGTCGCTTAATAGATTAATCACAATCTGAGATCATATCATTTCTTGAAACGATAACATTCTGATGTTTTTGTTGGGAATTATTTTTTACTATATTTTTGTGAATTAGAAATACTTTCTATTGTGAATGCGGAGTTGTACACTTTGATTTTGCTAAATTAGGCACTACAAATTGGAAGAGAAATGATCAGTTGAATTGTGTGTGTATTTTTTCAATCAATTGAAGCATGGGCACTTCAATGTACATGCCCGTGTGTAGAAGATTGTAATGCATTTGAGAAGGGACGCTATTACACTCAATTTTTTTACCGTCCAATATTTCTCGTTAGAAATCCAGTGAAGCATACCTCGTTAAATTTTTTTACACTTACTAAAAATGAATTCATTCAACTCGAAATGGAGCGATATATACTTTTTATCAAAATATATACCTCATTAGATGATGTTTACTATTTTTTTAAAAATGAAAACATTTTGGTTGATAAAATGACTGAGTCTAATATTTTTTATTTGAGAATAGTCCCACATTAATTACAGAAAATAGATTTTCTCATATGTAGTGGCCCACTCATTGAGCGGTGTCTTGAAAAAGACAAGAGGGAGTAAGTGGATCCACACGCCTGTACGGTGTGGGCAGTGGGTTGTAGGGTGCATAAGGTGCAGTGTAGTACGTTTCTCAACTCTTTCAAAGGATTCAAATTCAAATTGAAAGGATGCCACAATTTGAGAGAGACAACCCTACAGGCCCTATAAGTTCCCACTGGTTCTATAGATTTCATTATCAGTTTTAAAATAATTTCGTAGAGAGTTGAAGGAAATCCTCGGAGTTGCTATCTACAGATTTCCATCAGAGTTCTTCTATATGGCAACGTCTTTAGCATCATGTCCTATATTTGAACATGTAGCATGGTCACAAATCGGATACATCTCACTTGTGTGATATAGGATTGTAACTTTTTTCTTTATAATTATTGTGACGTTTATACTCTTATGAAAATGGATGATGTTTAATATTATGGGAGATGATAATTTCCTTGTTCTGTAGTTATATCAACATTTTATGGTTTATGGATGCGTACTTTCTTTTTTAAAATAATAATAATAATAATGTATTACTATTATTATTATTATTGATGTGTTTTTGCTTGTGTCATATTTTTTGAAGATTTTCCGTTTCATGTGTCTGTCTCTCGAGATTGTGTCCATGCACCATTGAATTTCATTTATTTTTCTAATATATGAGATCTGATTCCACTGGGGGCAGAGTCGGTCTTATGTATGATGGGAAGGGAGGGGGGGGGGGGTGTAATGTAATGCACAATTTTTGTTTTAGGTTGGCAGGTGCAGGTTTTCCCTGTATGGGATTTTTTTGGAATTAATCTATTCAGGGAGAACCCCTATTTCCTTTCAAAGAAAATGAGATCTGTTTCCGTTCCACGTTATATCTTGATTTGTTCTCATCTATTAAATTTCTTATCTCTTCCAAGGATGAAGAAAAACTAACCTATTTTTTACCAGTTCCTATTTCCTGAAATACTACTTAAATGTGTGTCTCTGGACTTTATATATATATATGTATGTATGTACACACACACACAAATATGTATATACATATATATGTGTATAATTTTCTACATATATTAATGTAGAAATATATACATATGTAATATTATATGCATGCATGCATGTATATGTGTGCATCTACAAATTGAAACCACTTAAAAACAATGAGTCAATATTATAGAATTATGATGTAACATTGAAGGAAATAAGGAATGCAAACTTTAGAATATTTGGAAAAGTTCATTGACATTGGTCTAAAATCCATATAGAGGATAACCTTTTTACATTGGTAAAATTAATTTTGCTGATTGATATATCTACCAAGAAAATGGGTTAAGGATTTAGTTAGTTTCTTTTCCTATGCCTTCACAGATGCAACCAAGTCCAATCATCATTTTATCTTAAAATTCAAAACAAAGAACAAGGTTTAGATTCAAGTTCAGTGATTTTTTTTAATCATTGTTAGTTGAGCTAAGTTCGGTACGAGTCCTACTAAGCATCTAGACATTGGTAATTCAGTTCATCCTATTGGAATTGGGCAACACATTTTTCAATTTTTGTGTAATCTTAGAGAATATGCATTCCTCACAGAGGGACTTTTGATTTTGACATTGATTAGGTACTTTAGATCTTGGGGTTTAACAGTTTATGGTTTTACATTTTAATTGTCATGTGCAATGTATCATCAAATACACATAGCTTATGTTTTCTTGCATTGGATTGCAGTCTGCTCTTTTCATCACGCAATGATGGCACAAGAAAAATCCGCGGATGGGACCTCGATGCATGAAGAAAATATTCAGCCCAGGAAACCAAGGGTTCTCTTGGCTGCTAGTGGAAGCGTGGCTGCTATTAAATTTGGGAACCTTTGTCATGGTTTTCGACAATGGGCTGAAGTTAAAGCAGTAGCCACCAAGTCTTCCTTGAAATTCATCGATAAAGCATCGCTTCCAAGGGATGTGATTCTTTACACGGATGAAGATGAATGGTCGAGTTGGAAGAAACTAGGAGATGAGATTCTCCACATTGAACTTCGCAAGTGGGCGGACATGATAGTGATTGCCCCATTATCAGCACACACACTTGGAAAGGTAAAACATATTTTTTTCCTTGTAAGATTCTCCTAAATCACTTTTACTGCATCTTCACTGCATTCTCAATAGTCCAAAAGGTCACAAGTGCACTGCAGAAAATATTTTTGTGGGAAACATTTTTCTCGTGGAGGAGCAAAGCCTGTGAACCATGAATCATGCATTGCCAGCACTGTTCGGGTCTTTTAAATGTGTTCTCTTGAATAAGTTTTTTTTTTGAGTAAAGTCTTGAATAAGTTTTTTCAATTGCTAATCAATGGACCTTTGCATCTTTTTATGGAGAGAATGTTTTAGTTGATTTTTCTTGCACTTTATTATAGTCTGATGGGGTTGTTCCAGTATATTCATGTAACTTATGGATTTGTTCATGAATTAAATGCATACTTTTCATTAAAATTGTAATTCATGTGAAGTCGTCTCACTAACTATAGGTCTTATTCAGTTATTCACATAAGAAAAGAATGAAATATGTACGTAATGCACAATACATATGGTACTTGTGCAACAGAAAATGCTCAACTAGACTTTGTTATGCTAGATTTTAAGCTTTTTTTTTTCATGATTTTGTGAAATTCAGATATTTTAACTTGGAACTCGGTTTTCTTTGTGATGTTCGTATACTATAACATTATTGAGAGATCATCAGTTTGATTTAGTAGTGGTGATTGTGCATGTCATAAGCAATCTTTCTATATTCTTGTAATTTTTACGTTTTCAAGCTTTTTCCACACTTTTTCCGAACTCATCCTGAATTATACCAAATTATGAATTTTTTGACACTGAATAAACACGAAATACATCGATCACCTATGTTGTTTCAGATCGCTGATGGACTGTGTGACAACCTACTGACATGCGTTGTTCGAGCCTGGGACTACGAGAAGCCTCTCTTTGTCGCGCCTGTGATGAACACCTCCATGTGGAAGAATCCCTTCACCCAGCACCACCTCGCCTCGATCCACAAGCTCGGTGTCCAACTCATCCCTCCCATTGCCAAGATACTGGCCTGCGGGGACTTCAGGAACTTCGGGGACGGCTCGATGGCCGAGCCTTCTGTCATCTGTTCCACTGTGGTGCTCCATTTGGAGTCGTTGAGGCCAGTAGAAGATCGCGGCAAACAACCTATCCAAAACTGATGGGGATCTGTCTGAATCTGTGTTACACAACTTACACTGATCATTAGGTGTGTTTTTTTTTTATACTCATACAGAAAATTGTGTTCTGTGAGGAATGTATGAAATCTGTAATACTGTGCAAAGTCTGGTATTGGTTTCTGAGGTTCCTCTCTGTCAGTCATGATCAGAGTGACATGCATTCTGATTCTCATTGTGCAGGGTATGCTTTGGCATGGTTTTTTCTGAAGTGAATCGTATACCTATTTTTAAATGAATGTCACCCCAATTATTGTTGCATTATCCAGTTTAAGGTTGTCCTATTTTATTAATATACATTAAACATACAAACAATGCTTTGAAAATAATAATGATTCCTAGGCCCCAATTTCACAGGCTCCAAATAGACCCCATGAGGTGGCATGAAGACATTACCTATTATGCCATTTAGATAATAACTACCTAAAAATGTGGACGGTTTTGATCTCCTATGATTGTGGAATGCAATCAAATCTGAAATTGTTTTTATTTTTTCACCATTAATTTAATTTTAAAATAACACATCAAAAACAAATCGATTAATGAATTCTGGGCCGTTTTTTTTTTTTTGATGAACAGGTGGGATCGAATCTTCTGTTTAAATCTGTATAATTTTTGTTACATTTTTAAATGTAACAGTCAACCGTATACATGTATTGATTTGTATTTGTTAATTTTGTGTTAGATCGAATCAAAATTGAAGCACTATAGGCGACCTTGTGTCTAACGGCCGCACCCACCCATAGATAGCAAATGGAAATTCCCCATGAAGGAATTCAATTTCTAGCAAATCTGAATTTTTAATTTTGAGAAGTTAGAAGACACTGATTTGTTCTTGTTCGAGTTGGATCTCCTATCAATGTCTTCTAGATCAGGTTTGACAATTCTTTTTATCATAGGAATGCAAGTCATATCAAAAATTAAAATTAATTTTTTTTAGGATCACATATTCAATCAATGTTACATGTTTTAAATTTAGAACACGAATTTTTTTTTATGTATTGATCGTCATATTACACCTTTTATTTTGTTTCGTTTTAATTTTATAAATGTAACACTCATTATTGTTACATTTAATATTTATATGGTTTGTATGATATTAGTATTACATTTCTGATGTCGAAACACATTTATTTTTTGATACATTCACAAAATGTAACAGTCTGAAACAGTCTGAAATGTAACATTCATTCATGTACTGCATTTCTTACAATGCAAATAGTAATTTATATTTGTTACATTTATAAATTTAACAGTCAATTACATATTTTTGTGGTGGAATCTACATTTTCTTTGGAAGACAGTGCACTAGAAATTGAAATAGATAATTTCGAAGAGTAAATGTAACTGTTTGACATTTAGGTAAATGTAATTGTTTGTTTCATTTATGTAAATGTAACAGTTTTTATGTAAATGTAACAAATCGTTGTGAGAGATGTAAACCTTTAAGAAATGTATTTGTAACTATCAATATAAAATTATAAAATGTAATTGTTTCATATGATAATTATATGTGTTTTTTATTTAATTTTGAATATAATAAATACTTAACTTTTTTAATGTTCAGTTATAACATTTTTAAAAAAAATTAATGTGTATAATAAGAATGTAAGTGAAAAAAATAAATCTGGGTGGTTTGAAGGATTTTCACGAAATCAATTTTGGTATTTTTTGATGTAATCTAGGTTCAATTATAATTTAGATAATGATTTCAAAATTCAAAATTTGAAATAGGTAAATAGATTTTAAGATTTACATGGAAAATCATAACCGAATAGAGAAAATGGAGGGATTTGGGTTAATGAGACATATTTTTAATGAAGGGCAAATTTGTATTTTGTCATTTTTCCCTTTTTTAAAAGTCAACAAGTCAACTAATAACAACCAATGAGATGATGACACCTCATGGGGCTTGTGAGTGAGTGGGGCTTATATTTTGGGGTCTGTGTATCATGACTCCTTTGAAAAATGGGACCTGAAGCGGTTAGATCAGTTGTCGCGGGGGCTTAAATTTTTAAAACATTGCGCAATATCAAATGACAAATGAAAGGATACCAATTTCCGATCAACATAAATTTAATAAATAAATAAAATACCAAGAGTAATGTTACTAGAGATGTCAAATGGGTCGGCCCGGCATGGCCCGAACCAGGCCGTGCTGTGGGCCGGCCCGTTTAGGTAGCGGCGCGGGCTGGGCCTGCCCCCAGCCCACCGTGCCAATCCGGCACGGCCCGCTAGGCCCGCGGTTTGTGTCGCGGGCCCCACCACTATTATCGTATTTTTTAAAATTTCTTAGAAGGTGAGTTGCAAGTGATTTATAATTTTAATAGGTGTGAATCTAGTTGGGATGTATTAAAACTAAAATGATGCGATTATCACTCATTTTTAATGTTATATTAATTTTTTGTATTTGTCAATGTATTTTTTTTAAGAATTATATAATTTATTTTTATTCATCAATATACTTTTTGTCTATTTATTATTCATTTTATCATTTATTTAATTAATGTTCAATTGTTCATGTATAAAATAAATTCAATATTCAATAAAATGAATATTTATATTCTTAATTCTTTTTAGTTTCAAATTTTCATGAATGATTTATGTGTATTTTATGTTTTTTTAACTTAAAGGAACTAGTAAATCAAATTTCAATAATTAAATATATAAATATGGAATTATATATTGAACCTTCAATTTTTTTTAAAAGGGTCATTTAAACGGGCCGGCCCGTTTGGCACGCCGGGTTAACACGGCACGGCACGACAACCGGTTGGGCTAGCACAGAGGGCCGTGCTGGGCTGGCCTCCTGCTGATCGTGCCGTGCAGGAATATGAAACGGGCCTTGTTGTGCCGGCCCGACACAGCACGATCAGTTTTACACCTCTAAATGTTATAACCATTTTTTAAGTCCAATTCTAATCTACACGTGTTTTAAATTTTTTAAAAATAGTATACATCATTCAATAAGGTACATGTTTTTATAAAAAATAATCATAAACTTCAATTAATTATATTGATACATTTATAAAAAATATAAATTTTTTTTATCGAAGCATATACTTCATTAATGTAAATATACGTTTCGGTGATTTTTCTATCAACGCATATGGTATTAGAATTAAGGCTGGAAATATAGACCGGAGTTGTTTTCGTCATGTCACGTAAATCCGTGGCAGTCTGAGGTCCTTTCCATAAAATTCCTTCCGAACACAACGGAGAAAGACAACAGTCGTTCGTTGGTTGCTACAATCAAACATTTGGCGCTTTCAAAGTAAAAAATATTTCTTTTTATTTTATTTAATTTTTTATGGAACTTCTTTTGTCCTCAATCAAAGATCATTCGAAGCCCCTCTCTCTCTCTCTCCGAGGCATCGATGGCGTCTTGGAATTCGATCCCCCTCGAGGTCTGTTACCAGACACTCGGATGGATCGCTTTCTTCTCATGGTCCTTCAGTTTCTACCCACAAATCATCCTCAACTACAGAAGGAAGAGGTCTGTCTTTCACTCTCTGTGATTTATGATTGAATTTTGAATATTGGGTCGATTTTGAAATTTAGGTGTGTTTGGTATTCGAAGCGTGGTTGGGTTGAACTTTGATTACTTGGTTCTGAACGTGACGAAGCACTCATCGTATCTGATATACAACGCCGTCCTCTTCTTCAGCTCTGTTGTTCAGAGGCAGTACAAAGAGAATTATGGTTTTGATGAGGTGGGTTGTTTGGGTTCTTGTTATTCTCTGTTCGATTGTTTGTTTGCTCAAAACTGATTCTGCTTTTGCAAAATCGGATGATTAGTTCGAAATGGGTGTTCTTTAAATTGTAGCTTCTGGTTTTAAAAGTCAGACAAAACTAATTTTATGAAAAAAAATGTTTTGAAAATTGGTTCCAAATGGGGACCCACATGTTGTTGGAGCCAATTGTCAAATTGATTATGTTTTTGTTAAATGTGATAAGCGGTTCCAAATGGTTGTTTATAAATTTTAGCATTTGGTGCTAAAAGTCAACAAAGCCTGACTTTTTTGAAAAACTGTTTCTGAAGTTTGATTCAAAGCAGGGGATCCATATTGGTTAAGGAAATGGAATTGTTACTCAGATTAGTTTTCTGTTATATCTATTTTTTTCTGTTTGGTTTTTGTTTTATTTGATGTAGAATAAGCATGAACCCTCATTTATTGATTTTGCTAGTAGTGGAATAAGTTGCTTTTGTTAACATGCAAACTGATTTTTTTTGGGACAACTAAAGATCGGTGCAACTTTGAAATCTGTATGCATGTTCCATTTTTGGTATACCTGAATTACTAATGTATGATAGATGTGATAAAGCTCATGACTTTGTTGCTAGCTCATTTTCAATTTTTCACATATTTTAAATTTTTGTTAAATGAAATAAATCACAAACGCAAAAAAAACTGAACATTTAGCCCATGTTTGGTTCGAGAATTAAATTATTCTGATGTTTATGATTATATTAGTATAAATAAGGATAAAGTGATTTTGTGTTTGGTTGTGTTTTGAATTATTCTTGTTGAAAAACGTAAGAATAAATTTTTTTGTTGTTTGGATAAAATGTGAATAAAGTATGGATAATGATTTATAAAAGGTAAAAAAGTAATGATAATTGATTTGACAGATGATTTATAAGAGGTGATGACAGTTGATTTGACAGTGGGTCCACTTATTCTTTGGGTGGAATAACCTAGAATAACTTTAATTCCAGAGGTTGGTTAAAATCTCTATACCATTTTATACTAGTTTATTCTAGCATACCTATACCATGTTATACCACTCATCCAAACACATTTTTTTGTTTTATCCTTCCCTATACCACTTTATACTCATTTTATTCCCCAACCAAAAGTTATACCACTTTATAACTTTTTGGGCATTGATGTACACAATCATCCCTGCAGTTCTTTTTTGTAGTCCTCGCTTTCTCCTAACCTAATGTCTACTAGCCTAACTAGTAATATTAGATTAGCAGAATGTAAAAAAGGGTTTGTTCAATTCATTCGAGTATGCATTTTTTTTTGTGAAAATCTGTATTTCATCATACAAGTCTAAAATAATTCAAAACATGTTGGGGACTGATAAAAGGACTGTAGAATGACTTTCCCTAACATTTTCGAACTTTTGTGTTGGTGTTGTTGGGCCCATGGCTTCCAATTTAGTTACCAAACAAGCCCGTTTTTAAATTCATCTGAATTTGAATAGTGCCAATAAGGTGGAGTTAAAAGGCTGAATAAGTGTATTTTATATCTCCCATGGAATATTTATCCGTCAATTATCCTATTTTAAGCTGAAGTGTTATTCAGAATTATTCTGCCCAAATAAACAAAACATCATTGTAGGCCCAAATGGTGGTGTTGATCTTCATGGATCCTTGTGATGGGGTTGATATTCATGGTCATGTAACTATCAAGTCTAGATTAACACATCCACATAGTAAAGATTATCTATGAAAGGTACAAAATCGTTTGTATCATATTACTGTATTAGTACCCCAAAAGGATGTATAGAATTGATAGTACTGATCTCCTATATATGTGGTGTTTTTTCTTTTCTTTTTTGAAATTTTAACAGATGATTCCAGTGGCAGCTAATGATGTGGCTTTATCGACGCATGCAGTGCTGATGACACTATTTGCATTATATCAAGTTACAATATATGAGGTGGGGTAATTATTTGCGTGTCTCTTTTTTTTCCATCTTGAACTTGAGAATTCTTTTGGTTAGAGTCTCATGTTCTCGTTGTGCTTTGTGATGCATAGCGTGGAAGCCAGAAGGTGTCTAAAATTTGTATTTCTATATCCGCTGTGGTATGGCTAACAGCCATAGTTTCTGTTATTTTGGCCTCTCAAAGCCAATCTTGGCTTTGGCTCATATCAGTGTTCAAGTAAGTTCATCACTTGTACTTAAATTACAAAATTGGAAATTCATAAAAATTGAAATACACGTCTGATTGTTTGTGATTCTGTTTTGAGTTTTGAAATGTTCTTTAGTTATTGTCTAATTTTTAGGACAAAAAAAATGACAAACTTGGGTTGAATGTTAATCCATGTGCTAATAAGTATCAGTGTACTTTTTCCCCTTTTTTGTGCTTAAAATGTAAGATTTCGAAGAATTTATGATCAGCAGAGATGATCATGTTGGATGCCAATGTCTGAAGTGAAACCACTTTTAAAATTCCTGCAAATAGAATTTTTATGTTGGTATGGAAGGTATATGCACACCGTATTACGCTTTTAGATGACACAAATTTTTGCTTGAGAGCATAATAAACTTTACCTCTTCTTGTATGTATCAAGTCGAATTATTTTTAGCAAGTAAAATTGTTAAAATATGGAATTAAATGATTCTCAACTAGGGCTGCAACTTGGGTCGGGTTGAATCCGAACCCGACGAGTTGAACCCGATTTTTACATGGGTTGGATTGACCAAATCGGGTTCGGGTTCGGGTTCGGGTTGGTCAATTTGGGTTTACTCACAAATTGGATTGGGTTCGGGTTAACCTCACTCCCAACCCGACCCAACCCGAACCCGTAAACTAATGATTAAAAAAAAAATATGGCCATTCATTCTGTAGCTTCTACTATGGGTAGTCCAAATTTTAGGTAAACCTAGCTAATCTTACGGGTTGGGTCAGGTTGATTCATTTAATTTACACATCATGTTAGAAAATTCGGGTTGGGTCGGGTTGGTTCAATTCGGGTTGAAAATCGGGTTGGGGTCGGGTTAGTCCAATTCGGGTTAGGTCGGGTTGGGTCGCGTTGGTTTATTTAATTTCGGGTTGGGTTCGGGTTGGTTCAATTCCGGTTGAAAATCGGGTTGGGTCGGGTTAGGGTTGAGTAGTTTAGAATTCGGGTTGGGTTCGGGTTGACCAAGAATTTGGGTTGGGGTCAACCCGAACCCAACCCGCCCGAGTTGCAGCCCTATTCTCAACAGTGTTTAATTCTTCACCTTCTATGAAAATAAAGAGGGAAGATTTACATTGAGCTACTAAAACTGACATTAATTGGGATCCAATGTTGATAAATATCAGTTTGTATGTATGTAGAAAATGAAGATATTTACTTAAACACAATGTTTTCATGTTCTAGTCCGATTTCAGAATGCTGCATAATCCTTCCCCTATTGATCAATTTATTATTAGGCCACAACAATCTGATACTGGATAATTTCTTATTTATTCTATATGGACTTGTAGCTCAATTCAAGTGGTCATGACTGTCATCAAATATACTCCACAGGTTAAGACATTTTCAATTTAGTGCTGAATCTTGGTATTTTCATTCATTCATGCATTCAACATTCATGCATCCTTTTCTAGTATGGTAAATTCTTGCTGACTGAAAGCTATATGGTCGCATAGTCTCAAGAATCTGTGATTATTTAATAATGCATCATGTATATTTGTGTTATATATCACATTTTCCTCTAGGCATGGATGAACTTTAGATGAAAGAGCACTGTCGGGTTTAGCATCGGTAACGGTTTATTCGATCTACTAGGGGGTGTGATGAACTTTTCTCAGATGGGCGTGCAATCCATAGACCAAGGTATGTTTGTTGCTTATCCAGGAAATGTAGTCATTTGAAAGACATAAATAATATATGCACCTGTTTATCCAAATTCTTGTTTTCTTGTTATATAGGTACTTTTGTGAATTTTTATGGCAACATAGGAAAGACCTTACTCTCCTTGGTAAGCCTCATTCTTCTCTTCCTTTACTACAGGAATTACTTATATTAACATCCTCCATTATTTGCTGAGAAATTATTCATTATATTATAGAGCATTCATGTAGAAAAATTTCAGAACATCTTCTATGTAAAGATTTATGATCATATTTCTTCACCACTCCCAATTTTGTAAAAAATTTCCGAATCCATGTGTTATTCTGCATAATCCTACCTGGAATTGAGTGTTTTTTTTAAAAAAAAAAGAAAGGAGGAAAGGTGGTCCGCTTTGTGTTATGGTGTTAAAACCTAAAGAAAAGTATCCTTGCATGTAAGGTTCAATTAGATAATGAAATGAATTAAAAGTCAATCATCTATGGTTTTAAATCCTAAGAAGAGCATCCCTGTAAGATTAAGATGAATGATGAGATGGATTAAAAATTCTCACCCAAGGCGGTCCCGTATATAGCAGGGTGTTGGGAGGGGAGAGACTAGATGAAGTTCGGACTCGAGAACTTTTGTTGAATCACCTAAGAATAGTGGTTGCCACAAGGTGTAAATCAATAGGAATAGCTTGTGTAATATGATAATGATTGAATCCATGAAGAAGAAACTTTGAGCAGATCAGATTTCAATATTAGTAAAAAAATGATATAAAAGAAAACTGAAAATATGACTAGCCTTTGACGAATTACACTATGGTATACAAGAAACTTAATTTTGACATTTTTTAGCATATCAATGTGGTTTCCAAGCTCTTGTTTTTCGCAAATTGTGAGTTGATCGCCCATTGTCCAACTTGGCCTGAAACTGGTGCCATTGCAGGAAGTGATCTTCTACGCCCTTATCTTCATCGTCCAGCGTTACATCTTGTACCCATTGAAGACGGAGAAGTTCCCAGTGATCAGCAAAGAAACCGTCACACCGCTATTGAAATCTCCAGACACAGATGAAGAATCTTCAAATGTATAAAGATCATTCATTGCCCTGCATTGCATTTGATGGTGTACATAAAGCCTTGTTGCATCACAGTGTTTATACCACTGCATTCAAGGAGTCACTCATACTCAGGAACATTAGATGCTCAGGTTATATCAGGAGCTTTAAATTATGTAAATCACATAAACTTTTTTTTTTCCCGTAAATGTTGATATGGAAAGCTTACTTCTTGTGGACTAGATTTTTCCCTCCACAATAACAATATTAGCATAAAATAATTTAATTCACTGATATAATTATCTATCTATCGTCGCAGGGGCTTAGAGTTTTAAAGGAAAATATTAGACTTAATTATTTTTACTAACTAAAACTTAGATAATACATGTTTTCATTTTTTTAAATAATAATAATCATCATCTAATGAAGTATATGCTTTGATATAAAAAAAATGTATATCCCTCTATTTCGAATTGAATGAATTTATTTTTAGTAAGTATAAGAAATTTTTTAATGAGATGTACATCGTCTAATAAGTTATATATTTCACTGGATTTTAAACTTTCGAACGATATAGAATTGAGAGTCACAACGCTCTATTTAAACATTGCGCAATATCTAAAATATCTTATCAAATAACAAATAACTGGATATCAACCAACATAAATTTAATAAATAAAATAATGATGATGATGATGCTAATGAAAAATGTATGGTGCCTATATTTAGACCACGTACATCCGTGGCAGTCCGAGGTCCTTTCCATAAAATTCCTTCCCAATCCTCTGGAGAAAGACAACCGTCGTTCGTTGGTTGGTTACTTCAATCAAATCAAACATTTGGCGCTCTCAAAGAAAAAATATTTCTTCTTATTTTATTTTTTTGATGGAACTTCTTTAGTCCTCAATCAAGGATCATTCGAAAACCCTCTCGCTCTCTCTCCGAGGCATCAATGGCGTCTTGGAATTCGGTCCCCCTCGAGATCTGTTACCAGACGCTCGGATGGATCGCCTTCTTCTCATGGTCCTTCAGTTTCTACCCGCAAATCATCCTCAACTACAGAAGGAAGAGGTCTGTTTTTCACTCTCTGATTTGAATATTGGGTCGATTTTGAAATTTGGGTGTGTTTGGTATTCGAAGCGTGGTTGGGTTGAACTTTGATTTCTTGGTTCTGAACGTGACGAAGCACTCATCGTATCTCATATACAACGCCGTCCTCTTCTTCAGCTCTGTTGTTCAGAGGCAGTACAAAGAGAAGTACGGTTTTGATGAGGTGGGTTGTTTGGGTTGTTCTTGTTATTCTCTCTCCCTTCAAGTGCCTGTTTGGAACCAATTTTTTAAAATGATTCTGCTCTTGTAAAATCGGATAGTTAGTTTGAAATGGGTATTCTGTAATATTTTTGGTTTTGATGAGGTGGGTTGTTTGGGTTCTTGTTATTCTCCATTCGAGAGCTTGTTTGGAACCAATTGTCAAATTGATTATGCTTTTGCAAAATCGGATAATTAGTTCGAAATGGGTGTTCTTTAAATTGGAGCTTATGGTTTTAACAGTCGACAAAACTAATTTTATGAAAATATTATTTTGAAAATTGGTTCCAAATGGAGGACTCGCATGTTGATGGAGCCAATTATCAAGAGGCCAGTAGGAATGATATTCCCTAACACTTTCCTAGCTTTTGTGTGTTGGATTTATATGGGCCATGGCTTCCACTTCAGTTACCAAACAAGCTCGTTTTTTAAATTCATCTGAATTTGTATAATGCAAATAAAGTGGAGTTAAAAGGCTGAAAAAGTGTATTTAATTTCTTTCATGCAATATTTATTCATCAATTATACTATTTTAAGTTGAAGTATTATTCAGACCTATTCTGCCCAAATAAACAAAGACATCATTGTAGGTCTTACTATAACTATTCCACTCCTTGCTCCAATTAAAATGGTGGTGTAGATCTTTATAGTTCCTTGTGATGGGGTTCATTAGATGCTCAGGTTATATCAGGAGCTTTAAATTATGTAAATCACATAGTTAAGATTATCTATGAAAAGGTACAACATCATTTGTATCAGATTACTGTATTAGTACCCCAAAAGGATGTATGGAATTGATAGTATTGATCTCCTATATATGTGGTGTTTTTTCTTTTCTTTTTTGAAATTTTAACAGATGATTCCAGTGGCAGCTAATGATGTGGCTTTCTCCATGCATGCGGTTTTGATGACACTATTTGCATTATATCAAGTTACAATCTATGAGGTGGGGTAATTATTTGTGTCTCCTTTTTTTTCATCTTGAACTTGAGAATTCTTTTGTTAGAGTCTCATGTTCTTGATGTGATTTGTGATGCACAGCGTGGAAGCCAGAAGGTGTCTAAAATTTGTATTTCTATATCCGCTGTTGTATGGATAACAGCAATAGTTTGTGTTATTTTGGCCTCTCAAAGCCAATCTTGGCTTTGGCTCAAATCAGTGTTCAAGTAAGTTCATCGCTTGTACTAAAATTTCAATAATTGGAACTTCATAAAAATTGAAATACACGTCTGATTGTTTGTGATTCTGTTTTGAGTTTAGAAATGATCTTTAGTTATTGTCTAATTTTTAGGACAAAAAAAATGATGAACTGGGGTTGAATGTTAATTTAAGTGCTAATAAGTATCAGTGTACTTTTTTCCCCTTTTTTTTTTTGCTTAAAATGCAAGATTTTGAAGAATTTATGATCGGCAGGGATGATCATGTTAGATGTCTGAAGTGAAATCACTTTTAAAGTTTCTGCAAATAGAATTTTTATGTTGGCATGGAAGGTATAGTTTGTATGCAGATCATATTACTCTTGTGGATGACACAAATTTTTGCTCATGAGCATAATAAACTTTACCTCTTCTTATATATATCAAGTCGAATTATTTTTAACAAGTAAAATTGTTAAAATATGGAATTAAATGATCTCATCAGTGTTTAATTCTTCACCTTCTGTGAAAATAAAGAGGAAAGATTTACGTTGAGCTACTAAAACTGACATTAATTGGGACCCAATGTTGATAAATATCAGTTTGTATGTATGTAGAAAGTGAAGATATTTACTTAAACACAATGTTTTCATGTTCCAGTCAGATTTCATGACTATCGATCAATTTATTATTAGGCCACAACAATTTGACACTGGATAATTTCTTATTTATTCTATATGAACTTGTAGCTCAATTCAAGTGGTCATGACTGTCATCAAATATTCTCCACAGGTTAGAGATTTTCAATTTTGAGCTGGATCTTGGTATTTTCATTCATTCATGCGTGCAACACTCATGCACTTTTTTCTAGTATGGTACATTCTTGCTGACTGAAAGCTATATGGTTTGTCTCAAGAACCTGTGATTATTTAACATGTATATTTGTGTTATATATCACATTTTGTCTAGGCATGGATGAACTTTAGACGAAAGAGCACTGCCGGGTTTAGCATCGGCAACATTTATTCGATCTACTAGGGAGTGTGATGAACTTTGCTCAGATGGGTGTGCAATCCATAGACCAAGGTATGTTCATTGCTTATCCAGGAAATGTAGTCATTTGAAAAATATATATATATGTGCACCTGTTTAATCCAAAAATTTTGTTTTCTTGTTATATAGGTACTTTGGTGAATTTTCTTGGCAACATAGGAAAGACCTTACTCTCCCTGGTAAGTCTCATTCTTCTCTTCCTTTACTACAGGAATTACTTATATTAACATCTTCCATTATTTGCTCTCAAAATTACTGATTATGTTATAGAGCATGCATGTAGAAAATTTCAGAACATCTTCTATATGAAGATTTATTATCATATTTGTTCACCACTCCCAATTATGTAAAAAAAAATTCCAAAGCCATGTGTTATTCTGCATAAGTGTCCGCTTTGTGTGTTATGGTGTAAAAACCTAAAGAAAAGTATCCTTGTAATGTTCAGTTAGATAATGAAATGGATTAAATGGCAATCATCTATGGTTTTAAATCCTAAAGAAGAGCATCCATGTTAGATTATAATGAATGATGAGATGTATATAGCAAGGTGTTAGGAGGGGTGAGACTGAATACAATCCTAACTTTGAACTTTTATTGCACAAAGTGACCACTCTCAGGACTCAAACCCAGGAATTTGTCTTGTGAGTCGGAGCAATTTAACATTGCTTCAAGCAATGGCCCTAGTGAGATGGATTGTAAGAAATAGTGGTTGGTAGTGAAGAGCAACCGAGTATGTTGCCACTAAAATCTGATTTTTTTGTCGTGTCTCATTATCATGTGAGAGCTTCTCTTTCTTACGATCTGATTATATTAGTATGTTTTCCATTCCTATATGTATAGTTACTACTACTAAGTAAACAATGTGCTTTAGGATCTCAGCTTAACCATTTCGTAGTGGTTCAGAGCATCCCTTCGATGTCAAAGCTACATATCCATGAATGAATGTGATCACATAAGCATAGCAGTTTCCACAAGGTGTAAATCAATAGGACTAGCTTTGATTTGAATGTGTGTTATATGAAGATGACTGCATCGAAACTTTGAGCAGATCAGATTTCAATGTTAATAGAATATGATATAAAAAGAAAACTGAAAATGTGACTAGCTTTTGAACAAGAAACTTAAATTCTCTTGTTTTTTCCAACTCGTGAATTGATTGCCCATTGTTCCAATGTTTGGCCTGAAACTGGTGCCATTGCAGGTAGTGATCTTCTACGACCTTATCTTCATCCTCCAGTGTTACATCTTGTACCCATTGAAGATGGAGAAGTTCCCAGTGATCAGCAAAGAGACCGTTACACCGCTTTTGAAATCTTCAGACATAGAAGAAGAATCTTCAAATGTATAAGGATCATTCATTGCCCTGCATTTCATGTTGTACATAAAGCCTTGTGGCATCACAGTGTTTATATCACTCTGCATTCAAGAAACTGTAACTCATGCTCAGGTGAGCATCATATCAGGTTTTTTAAATTATGCAAATCACTTCCTTTTTTTTGTAAAAGTATATGGAGAACTAGTTTTCATTGTACACCTTTCTTCTTCAATGATAGTTTCAAAACTCGTCACTTAAAAAGGTCAAGAAACAAAAAATTGAGGTGATATTCCTATCAGTGTTGTTACATACAGTCCCGTTTATATATGCAGTCAATGTATATGTCCAACTAAAGTATATGCATTGTTAATTGAAACATGTAATTTTTTACTTTTTCTATAAATGAGTTCATGTAATTATAATTCATTGGAGTATGTAACTATTTTATTAGAGTATATGATTACTTAAATGAGGTATACTACACCTTTAACCCCAGTTTAGGGTGAAACATAAACAAGGAATAAGGAAGAATATAAGAGTATAATATATAAAAGAACAGTTTGTTTTGTTAGAATAAACATTGATAGCTATGTCTAGATAAGTTAGGATAAAGCTTGATAACTATTCTCAGAAAAGGCTGGAAATACTTATCAGGGCTTATCTATGCCAATGGATAAAAATATTTTTCTTTGTCATTTTAAAAAATTTATCTCACTTAACACTCTGCACACATTCCAAAAACTGTCATATCTATCATATCATATACACATATCTCATACTTATTCTCAAACACAAATAATTTATGCAAATGTATAATTATCATTTAAAAAGTCATAAATTTTTATCTATCTCTTATCTATCGTTTATCCTTACTTTATCTAAAGTGAACCAAACAACAAAAAGATCACTTTTACGTTTCTCAATAAGAATAACAGAAAAAACAATCAAACAAAAATTTACTTATTCAACATTAATTGTTATATATTCCAATATAGTTATTAAGGACGAATAACTCTATGTCGCACCTTAAACTGGGAAAGAAATTGACAATATACGAGAGCTGTCCCTTATATGTTAACAATAATAAAAAGTAATCAAACAAAAATAACTTACGAGCCGGGGAATCAATGGAATTCGGAATTTTAATTCAATTGATTAAAATAATATTGTTTTACATAAAGATAAAGAAATCAAGATCGCCTGAGCTGTCTCCCATTTGGGGTTTAACATATTAGTACTTTGGGATGGATAACTTCCTTTACATTTGTTTATATTTTTCTGATTATCATATATATATTTTTATCTTTTTAGTGTTTTTGGTTCTACTAAGGGTGCGTTTGGTTGCGCGATTGCGCTGCGATTGCGATTACAGGAAGCTGCGTTTGCAATCGCGCAACCAAACAGTTTTGTAATCGCAGTTTGAAACCCAGCGATTGCAGGCAAATAGTGCCCAAAAGCTGCGATTTCAAAAAGCTGAGAAAGTGAGCTTCCTGCAGAATCAGGTTTGCAATCGCAGATTCCTGCAAAATCAGTTTTGCAATCGCGCAACCAAACGCACCCTAAGTGTGTTTGGTGCCGCGATTATAAAACTGATATTTTACAAATGTTGGATTTTAAAATTGATTCTACAGAAAGCCGCCCTCCACCTTTTGAACATTATTTGCTTGAAATCTATCTCCAGAAAGCTGTCCTAGTTTTTCGATTGGTTGCATGATTGAAAAATATAATTTTCTACAAATGCAAAAACTGTTTAATTGTGCAACTAGACGCACCCTAAGTAGACATGTCAATCGGATGGATACGAATCGGATAGACCCATATTCGTATCCGCATCCGAATGGAATATTTAAAAAAATATCCGTATCTGATATCCGACGGATATTTCAAAACACATATCCGTATCCGATCCGAAAATGCGGATACGGATTCAGATAATATCCAAAATATCCGAACTACATTAAAATATAAAGAATTTAGAAAAGCTTAAGTCCTAACATGATTAAATAGGTATCCACCAAAGATATAAAAACACAAATCCTAATATAGTTAAACAAGTATCCAACATGGTTAAATAGTTTTGTGCTTTGCCCTAAATCATGAGCCATTAGATTTTCATCTAAAGGTTAAAACTAATTCTAACATATATAAAGAAAATAACATTTCAGATACAGATATTGTTCGGATTGGATATAAGCTATATCCGATCCGATCCGCAAAAATATGGATAATTTGATTCAGAAACGGATACAAATTTTTAGATATCGAATATTTTTTGTAATTTCGGATACGGATTCGGATGGAATACGAATATTTTTTCGGATAATTAACAGACTTAACCCTGAGTATGGGTAAGTTATTTCAGCGCGCACACACATACATATCTATCTATACTCTATATAAGGAACGACAGCAAGCAGGTCTTCGCCGAGCAATAAACACTTTCTTCGGACAATGGGATATTTTTCACATAAAAACAACCCCTATATGTTATAACCAGGTCCCTAATATTTATAATCAGGCCCCTCATAAAAACGGCTACTCTTATTTTTTTTCTGAGTGTTTTGCAGATCCACCCACAGATTCTACCAGTTTCACAATTAGACCCTATCTATGTTGCACAGGTCCCTGATCTAGTTTTCAAAATTTCTAAGTAGGTCCTTCATCTCAAAACATGATTTCCCAGATTTCAACTTTCATGAAGCTTCATTATATGATTTTTAACCATTAAGACCATTAAGATACCAATAAAATTATAAAATATAAATATTTTAGCCACATTTAATAAATACGAAATTTACAAATGCAATCGAACTCATTTGAGCCCATAAAATTATTGATCTATGTCTTACTTTTGAATTTAAAATTTGCTATGTATCTTTTTTAAATCGATTTTGGATCTATATGTATCAAATTCATAAAATCTGAATTATAAAATTATAGAATAAATATTTTAGTATTATCATTTGAGCGCATAAAGTTATTTATTACAAGTTTCTGCTACAGCCTCAATTTTTATTTTCATATTTATGTTAATGATCATAAAACTAATTATCTCGTAAAATTTCATAAATTCTTTTGATTTCATGCAACAAGTGTATCCACTTGTTCTTGAGTATTTTTCTCTCTCTCTGGGATTTGACTTTGGATAAAAAGATTTAAATTAATATTTATATCTATACTCTATATGAAGCAGCATAGCAGGCATCGTCCAACCGGAGCATTTTTAAAATTTTACAAGAAGAATAAACACATATCAAACAAATGGATATACATAAGTGAATGCATTTGCTGGGCGTTTTTCACAAGAATTGAGTGAATTGTGTCTGCTCTAAGATGTTTGCAGATCAACCACTGGGTTCTAGCGTTTTAATAGATATGTGTTACAAAAAAATCATTGATATTTATAATCACGTTCCTTATAAAAATCGGCTACTACTGTCATTTTTTGGGCTGCTTGCAGATCTATCCCAACAAACATTCCCCTATACCCTATAAACAGGTTCCTCATTCAGATTTTCATATTTATAAACAAATTCCTCATCTAAAAATATCACTTCATAAACTTCAATTTCATGAAATTTTAACTAATAATTTTTTAGGCCACTGAGATCCCTATAAAAAAAAATTATTTTTTATTTCTTAAGTAAAATGATATAGAAAATCCAATTTATAAACATTCGGTTAATAAACTATACTGTATTTTGTGAAAGTGTTAGGTTTGTAAAACAACACAAAAATAACAATAAAAGATAACAATATTTCTTAAATTCTAATTTCAGTCCCATATATTATAAAAAATAAAGATAATCAATTCTGATTTTAGTCCTATGTATTCTTAATGTTATACATTCACATTAACACTGTATGTATCTCGTATTACGCGTTTCATTAACATAATTTCTACAAAACTCAGTACGTGCAAAGCGCGTACACTAAACTAGTATGGGTAATTGACTAAAGGAGTCAGTGGTTTGATCCCATTTCTAATTTCTGCCAAGTGTTTCCCCTCAAAAACAAAAAATAGTATCGACCAATGCTACATATGTCAAAACACTTCTAGTGTCAGAATAATAGGGTTACACAAATTTTTTTTATTATAACATCGACACATGTATTGTTGATATGTGTTAAATATGTTGTCAATTAGAGTGTCAGTCCTAACATATAATAGAAAAATAAAATGATCAGTATCGATTGATACAAAAAATCTCAGGAACAGTGTCAATGGTCGACAGTGACAGTATCGATACCATCAGATAATCGCAAGCTACTTCTTATGGATTTGTTTGAACTTTATCATCTCAATAACTCGATGCCATGTCATTGGAACAATTTTTTCGATTGAAAGCTGTAAGTCAAATACATTTTTTGGGAGTCATACTGCATTATAAAAAATTAAGTAAATACTCAATCATGTACAAGAAGTTAAGAGTTATATACCCAGCATGATCATATACACATAAAATAAAAGAATTATGCTTTTCAAACTAACATCAATCACATATTTGAATAAAATAAGTCCTTGTTAGTTTATATTGTCAGTTTGGTTTAAAAAATAGAGAAAAAAACTTATATCAAACTCATAATTACGAAATGAATCAAAATCATTGATCAACTAGGATTTCAAATGACAAAATATAATACAAACAAGGTCAACAACAAGAAAAAGAAGATAAAAAAGGTGGAGGAATGATATTTACTTTACACTTCGATATCGAACAAAAAGCGGTGATCGACGGGTGGAACATTATCAGAGGCAGCCAAGGAAAGAGCAGGATGGTGACCGGCGGGCATCGTGGGTGATGATCAGAATGACGCATGGGTGGAGATGGGTTGAAGAGAAAGAAACAATTTTTTTGAATGGATTGGGGGTGGTTTTACACATTAATATTTATTAGGAGGTGGTTTTATAGATTTTAAAAAATTGGTTGGGTGACTATCTTATCGGGGTGGTTTTCCATTATGGCATAGCCGCACCGCTCAATTTTTGGGTGGATTTAAATAACCGTCCTCATATAGCAGAGCTGCACCGCTAAAAAATGAAAACATGTATGGTCTGAGTTTTTATTGGTAAAAATGACTAATGCTAACATTTTCCTTTAAATATACTTAAAAATATAGGGAGGTTCATGGGTCTACGGGCCATCTCGAACAGGTGTGAGCTAGGTTTTGACACTACGGGTCCGCGCCATTCAGGATTATATCTACAATTTGATTATTAATTCCATTTTATTTATTAGGGCAACAAATAAGCTTAGTAAATAATTTATTTATTTGCTATGATCTAACATGTGATTTATATAAAATATTTGGTGAAATCATATAAATAATCATTTAGACTTTAAATTTGAAAAAAAAATCTAAGTTAAAGTTGAAAAAACAGTATATTAACACAAATTTTGTCTTTAAAAGTGTATTTGTGTCCCATGAAAAGTTAAGAAAAATGAGAAAAGTAAAAAGTGCGCAAACACACCCTAAAAACTAACATTCCTGAGGGTAAATATAGTTTTCAGATAATCATATTTTCAATCAACGTGTTTAATAATAATATAATAATAATAATATAAATGATAAACGTGTTTGACCAAAATTACAAAATAATTTTTTTATTATCAATTTCTGTGGCTTTTTTTGAAAACCATGTAAAAAAAGATTGGTAATAAAATAATCATTGATCAAACAAAATTACACGGCTTGTTTATTTTCCCAAATGTCTGTATTTTTAAAAAAATTATTCAAGGGAAAAAATGATTGTTTTTAGGTCTAACACATTTAGAGTTATTTTTAGGTCCATAATCAGTGAGTGTGTTTTTTCTGGATTCTTCCATTTATTTAGGGTTATCTTTTTCCCATTTCACTTCATTTCTACTTCTCCCGCCCCCTCTCCCACTAGGTTCACCTCCTGTCAAGGTACAACCACCATACCAAGGGATTGTCTATTCTCCTTCTTCAATCTCGTCACGACAACGGCCATCACACAAAATTGATAATGTACACATGCATTAACAGTGTATCCATAGATATTAAAAATGTACCCAGAAAGCATAACAATGTAAACGATATCATAGATTACATGGGTAAAATGGTCCATTTAACAGTGTTACTAACA
Source organism: Acorus calamus (assembly GCA_030737845.1). Taxonomy (NCBI): domain Eukaryota; kingdom Viridiplantae; phylum Streptophyta; class Magnoliopsida; order Acorales; family Acoraceae; genus Acorus; species Acorus calamus. Next base: position 25,600,502 of record CM060861.1, read on the forward strand.
GAAGCATTTGGGGGGACTTAGAAATAATGTTTCACTGATTTAGGAATTGAAAAGAACTACAAAAGTGTCAGGGACTTAAACAATAACAAGATGATCTGAGGACCTGTAATTAATTTTTCCTATTTTCAATTTGAATATGAGATCTAAGCTTTATTAGAAATAAGGAAAGAAAAAACTTCCTATGGAAAAATTCCTAAACTTAAAATATCTTAACTAATTTGCAAAGATAAATGATTGTTTTAACTATTTTTTAACTTTTTTTTATAAGTGTGAACTGACTTCGGTCTAACTGTTTTTTTATATATGTATAAATGTTTATTTATTTATTTGGGTAAATGTCCTTTGAAACTATAGTTGATCAATTAATCGATCATAGTTTCATATTCAAATTAAAAGAAATAATTGATCAAGTTTAATTTGTAGAAAAAAAAAAACAAAAAAGTGCGTGTAAGAAAAGAGCAAAATATGTAAAGCCGAAATTTTAGATCCAAACACATTTAAAAAAAACATGACTCACTGCATACAAGAAAAAAAATAAAATATAATAAACTAAGGATTTTAGTATTTTTAATATTTTAACAAGGATTTTACTTTATTAGATTTTGTTTTAACATTCAAAATTTTAATTATTTAATTAGTTTTTGGGTACTATATTCAAAATCTTTTTTTTGGACAAGTGTCCAAAATTTAAAATTAATTGAAAGTCAACACACATTAAAAGGAAACAAAGTGTTCCTACTAATTAAATCTTTATATTTTAAACGATTGTCTGATTTCGATATATAACTTATAAATTAAGTTCAGCAAAAATAAATTTACCACTCACATTGGCCGTTTCATTTCATTAGAGCTATCTGCCTCTCTCTCTCCATCAACTTCCTTTTTCCCTATATTTCTAAGGTATTATCTCCGTTTTTTTATGTGATCTTTCTCTTATAACTTTAGATGTAAATAAGATTCATGGGATATAGAATGTAAAGTCATATAGAATGTAAAACCTTTCCTTTTCTTTTTATGATTTCTAGATTTGTTTTTTCATTTATGATGTGATATATAGTTCTCAAAATAATTTTATTTCATTTTACTATCATAAGTAATATTAATTACTATGTCTTTACTAATAAATAATTTTTCTAGCTTCACTTTTATGTTTTTAGATTTTATATGAAAATTTTAATTTAAAATCAATATTTTTAGTTTTTATAAATATTGTATTTGATAAGGTACAATATGCAAAATAAAAAATAAGAGCACTTAGGTCATTTCTCTTAGACTTTAACAATTTAATAGAGATTTGAATGGAAGTTAACTAGGATGATAAATATGTATAATTTTTAAATATTATAATAATATAAAAATTAAATAGGTTATTTAAAGTGATATAAACATAAATAGCATGTCTTTGAATGATATACATGAAAAAAGAATAACATATAAATTTTTCTTCTTCTCTGTTTTCCTTCTTCCTCTCCCTCTCTGTTTTCCTTCTTTTCTTTCCCCTCCCTCTGTTCTTTCTTTCTCTTTCTACATGATTCAAAATCCACATCTTTTTTAAACTTCTCCACTATGGTTTATTTTATATTTATTATAAACATATTTTGTATCTCTTGTAGGGTTTCAAACTTTGTTGATGAGGGTATTTGTATCCATTGTAGGGTTTTCTATTTTAGGGAATTTATATTTTTTGTATACATAGATTGTATGGTTCGATTATAATGTTGTGCAAGTTGATTTATATATTTTGCAGTTTGATTCTGATTTTTGCAGTTCGGATCATATGTTGCTCAGTTCAATTAATATAATGTGCATTTTGATTATAATTTGTATAGTTGGATTCATTTTTAAGATTTATATGTGTGCAGTTTCATTTATAGAATATGTAATTTAATTCATGGATTGTGTAATTTTATTATGAGGTTATGCAGTTCGATTTATAGGTTTGTAGTTCGATTCAGAGGTTGTGCAATTCGATTCTTATGTTATGCAGTTTGATTTATAAGTTGTGCAGTTCAATTATAATTTTGTGTAGTTTGATTTTGATTTTTATAGTTTGGATTATATGTTGTTTTGTTCAATTCAAATAATATGCATTTTGATTATAAATTGTATAGTTGGATTCGTATTTAAGATTAAGATGTATGCAGTTTCATTTATAAGTTATGTAATTTGATTCATGGGTTGTGCAATTTTATTATTAAGTTATGCAGTTCGATTTATAGGTTTGATTGAAAGGCTGTGCAATTCGATTCTTATGTAATGCAATTTAATTCATAGGTTGTGCAGTTTGATTCTAATTGTGTGCAACTTCATTCATAGATTATGATATTGTAGATAACGGTGACATATTGTGATTACTCAAAGAGAGAGAGAAGAATATAATCGATCAAATGTCTGCTTGTTTCTTGGATCCCATATATATGGTAGTAATACAACCATTTATATTGTTATATACATTAGGCAATTAGTTTGTCAAAATATATATTATATTTATTTTTATATCTGTTAGGCATTTTTGAAAAATGAGTATAAGAGATGAATAGACAATTTCTTCTTTTCATAAAGTGACTTGGATGATCGTATTCATTTTAGGTTGAATGGTGACAAGTATGACTCTCTGTGGCTTTATAAATCCAAACAGCTTGGGATATGATATATGGTATTGTGCAAATGTGAAAATTTGTTTTTTTATTTTCTTGTAAATAATTTTGAGATACCACTTGATGCATGTGCTTATGTTTTATTTTACACAGATATTTATCGCTATCATTAAGAATAGCCATTGATTACTTGCGATGATGTGTCAAAAAAGCATAACTTACTCATGTATGATTCTCTTACAAAGGACGTGGAGAATAAATTTGTTGATCGCTTGAATATGTTGAATTGTTGTACTGTGTTGAAAGTTGAATGAAACTTATTGTGCTGATATATGGATATGTTTGTAGTGTATATTTTTGTTTACATGAAACGAACCGAAGTTTAGTTCAAGTAAACTACACTACTCATCAAACGAATTGAATCGTGGTTGAATCAATACTTATCAATCAAACTGAATGTTGATGCCTCAATCTTGAAATGAGATTTGTTAATTGAACTGAAACATTTGTAGTTAGAACTAATCATTGTTTGAATAATACCTGAAGTATTTGTTGATGCCTCAAAGCTAAAATGACACTTGTTAATTTTGAAATGAACTAAACTACTAATGAATCAAACTGCAACACACATAACAAATCAAATCTTAGATACAACTTCTCTTTTATATAACTAATTATAAGCTGAAATATTTTTTTATAACTACAATTATAACAAAATTTCTGTACAACTCTAATTACAAGTCTAACTACAATAAAATATTTCTTTACAACTACAATTATAACAAAAGTTTTGTACAACTCTAATAATAACAAAAGTAACAACTAACAAGGGAAGTCCAACTAGATTCCATCTTCATCTAACATTTGATGTTGTTCTCTGTAATTTTTCATGTGGCATTAATATGACTATTCTTGAATTGCATGACCTAATAATAAAATTACACAACTTATGAATCAAATTACATAATCTATTAATAAAACTCCACACATATAAATCTTAAATACGAATCCAATTTTACAATCTATAATTAAAATAACATTACATGAGTTGAACTAAGAAACATATAATCCGAACTATAAAAATCAGAATCAAACTGCACAATATATAAATCAAACTGCACAACTTATGAATCAAACTGCATAACATAAGAATTTAACTGCACAACCTATGAATCGAACTGCAAACTTATGAATCGAACTGCATAACCTCATAATAAAATTGCACAACCGATGAATTAAATTACATATTCTATGAATGAGATTTACATATTCTATGAATGAGACTGCACACATATAAATCTTAAATATGAATCAAACTATACAAACTATAATAAAAATGCACATTATGTTAATTGAACTGAGCAACATATGATCCAAAAAGCAAAAATCAAAATCAAACTGCACAATATATAAATCAGACTGCACGACATTAGAATCGAACCATATAATCTATGTATACAAAAAAGAAAAATTCCCTAAAATAGAAAACCCTACAAGGAATATAAATACCCTCATCAACAAAGTTTGAAACCTTACAAGGGATACAAAATATATTTATAATAAATATAAAATAAACTCTAATGTTAATGCTTAAAAAAGATATGGATCTTAAATCATGTAGAAAGAGAGAAAGAAGAGACGGAGGGGAAAGAAAAGAAGGAAAACATAGAAGGAAGAAAAAAAAGATGTCGCTATGGTTTTTTTTTAAAAACAAATGAGAGAGAGGGAGTGGAGGGAAAAGTGAAAAAGAGGGATATTTTAAAATGGGTTTCTCTGGGGTGTTTTAACGATAACGTCAGGTCCACGTTAGAGTCATTAAAAAAGTTTTTTTGTTGGGGACAGGTGTCGACTGTTTATTTGACACTGATCGGACTGATACAATCGAGTCCTGATAGGATCCGACCCCATCTTATACCTGAGACCAGATTCGGTCAGTGTTGAACTCGATCAGTTCGGTCGATACCGAAGTGCACCACGTTCAAATCGAACTGCTTGGATATATATTTCACTCTTTTATTGGATTCAATCAGCTATTGGAAAAAATATGAATTCCTAAGTATCATCAGTATCCAATAAGAGAATGAAATATATACCCAATAATTGGTTGTGCAGTTCGATTTGAACGTGGTGCAGTTCGGTACTGATCGAACTAACCGAGTTCGACACTGACCGAATCCGGTCCCCTTATACCTGGGATTTCGTGTAATTATTGGTTGGGATAAGTGTCCAAAATTTAAACCTAAGAACTCAAATTAAAAAAAGGAAACAGAACTCAAATTAAAAAAGGAAACAAAAAAAACACATGACTTTCTAAATTTTTAAAAACCATATTAACCCTCACTGCATTTCATTTCGAAGACATATATACTCCAATTATACAACTCCATTCAATAAAAAGTTTCTGATCCCTCCATTGAAATCACATAAAACATTCAAAGGTAAATATATATTCTTCTTCTACTTCTTTTGTGATGCTATGTTATAGATGCTATACATTAAATGCAACGTTGAAATAAAAAAAGGAAACAGAGCAGGTAAGTGTCCAAAATTTACAATCTGTTTATATTTTAACCATTTACATACCTTATAAATTAAGTTCACCAAAATAAATTTACTACTTCCATTTCATTAAGTCATTAGAGCTATCTTTTTATCTCTCCATCAACTTCCATTTTCCTCCATATTTCTAAGGTATTATTTCTATATTTTGTTTTTTGATGTGATCTTTCTCTTATAATCTTTAGATGTATATTAGATTTAGGGGTATAAATCGTAGTCTTTCTTTTTCTTTTTATGATTTCTACTTTTTTTTTCATTTATGAAGTGATATATAGTTTTTCAAATAATTTTATTTCATTTCTACTAACCGTAAGTATTATTAATTACTATGTCATTGCTAATAAATTATTTTTATGTTTAATTTTTATGTTTTTAGATTTTAGATGAAATTTTTATTATAAAATTAATATATTTTATTTTTAAAAATATTGTATTTGGTAACGTACGATATGCAAATTAAAAAATAAGGATATTTTTTCTTTGAGAAAGTGATAGTTCATTCATAATCTGTAACGTGGGTTACAAATGAGCCGAATTGTGGGAGAATAGAAAAGATTACAAAATAAAAGGCAAAGACAAAAACTGATCTAAGGGAAGATAACCAGATGGTAGCGAAGATAATCACCAAGTGCGACGTGCAATCGGGTCACACGAGATGTTGGTCCCCAACCGGCACTGCCATGACATCCATTTCAACGTATTTCCTCTACTCGGATCTGCTCCCCCGATGTCGAGATATGTCTCGCACCCACCAGGTAACGTCCCCAGTCCGTTATCAAGTGGATAGTGTCATCCCATAGGTTCTCCATATAGAATGCCATACCTTTGAAGATTCGATCGTTTCTTGCGCGCCATATTGCCCACAAACCTGCGGGGATCACAATCCGATGAATCTGCCCGGATATGCACTTGTCGCCTTGGCTAATCGGTACTATCATGGCGTCCCAGAGGTCATCCAAATTCTGAAACTGGCATTCTACCCCTGTTGCTTGCTCGAGTCTGTCCCAAAACCTTGTCGATATCGGGCAGTTCATGAGTAGATGTTCAATGGATTCCGGTTCCACCCCGCATAGAACACATTCGGTTGGGTCTGCTGGCCTCCATTTAGCGCGATACATCCTTGTTAGTAGACGACCTTGAAGCACCAACCAGAGAAAAAGTTTGATCTTGCATGGAAGACGCCATTTCCAGATCTTTGGCATGCGTTGCGCCATACTGGGGTTGCCCTCCAGAGACCTCGACCACCATAGGTACCCCTTGTTGACTTTATAGTTCTCATTCGGGGGGTCACCCCAGGTTCGCACATTGGTGAGTCCTGCGCCCGGGCCCGATGTTGGGAGTCTGTCAAGAAGCACTGCTAGCTCGCCAACTTGCGCCTCCGACGCAATCCTTCGCAAGTGAAGGCGCCAGTCTCCGCCGATCTCCATTGCCTGCCATGCCTCCCGAACCTTCTCTTCTTTTGCTTCTGCTGCATTGAAGAGGTGAGGAAAACATCTGCTAAATGCATCCTCCCCGCACCACCTATCCGTCCAAAAGCGAATCTGTTCGCCATTCCCGAGCTACCAGTTTAGAGCGGACGCAAAATCTTTGGCCAGCCCAAGCCACCCTCTGCATAGGAAGGACAATTTCTGTGATCGGGGCAGGTAGTTCAGTGACACCTCCCAGCCTCCATATTTCTCCCGAAACACACATCCCCACATGGAATTATCATTGGTGGCCCACTTCCATAGACACTTGGATAGAAGGGCGTTGTTCATTGTTCTCAAATCTAGGATGCCTAGGCCACCTTTCTCGCGGGGTTGACATAACTTCTCCCATTTTACCAAGCACGGGTTGTGAGCCTCTCTATTCGCGCCGTTCCAAAAGAAACGACATCTTATCAACTCAAGCTTCTTTAAAATACCCTGTGGTATATGAAACATGGCTAAATAAAACATTGGGATGTTGGAAATGACTGCACGTAACAGGGTGAGTTTTCCTCCTATGCATAAGGATATTTTGTTCCAAGGCTTTAATGGTTTTAATAGAAATTTGAATGAAAGCTAACTAGAATGTTAAATGTGTATAATTTCTAAATATTCTAATGATATAGAAAATGAATAGGCTATTTGGAGTGATATAAAAATAAATAGTGGTATACATGCAAAAAACTCATCTAAATTTCCTTGTTAAACATATAAAACATATTGAAATTCCAATTGCCTTTATTTAATTATCATTAAATTAGTGTATCTTATACTTGGGATTTGGTGTAATTATTGGTTGGGATAAGTGTCCAAAATTTAACCTAAAAACTCAAATTAAAAAAAAGGAAACACAAAACACATCTGATTAGTAATCTAACAACACATTACGGTCCAATTAAAACAGAACTTACACCATGACACATGACAATCTGAATTTTCAAAAACCATATTAACCCTTCTTTCATTTCATTTCATTTCGAAGACATACTCCAATTATACAACTCCATTCAATAAAAAGTTTCCGATCCCTCCATTAAAAACACATCAAAGAATTAGAGGTAAATAATGTATTCTTCTACTTCGCATTTTTTTATGTTACCCTTATAATTGTTATATATATTATCTAATGATCTGATTAGTATTTAAGGGTCTTAAACAAGATATACATGCTTATTCTAGTTAATCTGATTTTTTTTATGTTTAGATGAAGTGCAAGTGGTCTGCTCCAGAGTCAAGATGGATCGAGTTGAACTCAGACGCATCCGACGCGTTGAATAAGGGCTCCGGTGTAGGTTGGGTTATCAGAGATACGGAGGGAAAAGTCATAAGAATGGGTGCAAGACCGGTTGCAGTTGAAGACTTTTTCTGGGGATTTGAGATCCCCGAAAAAGTGTTGTTTCTGGGATTGTTGGCCATCTGGGATGGTCTTCTTTTCGCAGCCCATCACATGAACACTAGCAACATATGGATTGAGTCTGACTCAGAGCTGAGTGTCAGGTACATCGAAGGGAAGACGCCATTGCCCTGAGTACCTTAGACCGTAGTGGACAGTGTTTTGAGTGGACTGTCTTGCTTCCGACAGTGGAAGATAAGCCACATTTGGCCAGAGGCTAATAGGGCGGCTGACTTCCTCGCGAAAGAAGGTAGCTTTGGCTTTGCGATTTCAATTGACAACACTTTTCATATCACACGGGAACTCCGATGAATCCTAAATGAGGACAAGGCAGGAAAATTATATGAGCGGGTCAAAAAGAAAGGTTTGCAATCTTTGTGTTTTATTCTATTCATTTTCAATTTGATTGTGATTCTTAATTTTGACTTATTTTTGTAATGGATAAAACAGGTCGTAGAGTTCCTATGGAGGAAGAGAGATTAAGAGTTCTCTAGTTGATCGTTCAATCTCGGTAAGAATCCATCTAATTCATAATTATGTTATATGTATACAAAACAGTGACAACAAGAGCTTTTGGCATAAACTACTCGTGTTGAGATGTATCAAGGAAAGCATTAAGCTTCGGACCCTTAATAGGGTCTTTCGGATCATTTAGTCTCCGGAACTGGATGCGATTTCAAGAGCTTTTGGCGTTCAAACGGAGGAAAAGGAGAGGGTCTACTCCACGGTGAAGTGGCTGGCTCCTGCAGATGGTTGGGTGAAGCTCAATACGGACGGCTCACTGGCGGATGATAGAGGAGGTTATGGGGCTCTAATCAGAAATTCAAATGTAGATTTCCTAATTGGACTAGCAGGCCGATTGGATCTTCCCACCATCAATCTTTTGGAATTCAAAGCGATCGAACAGAGAGTTGTGTTAAGCAGTACCTTGCTGGTCCACAAGCTATGGATTGAATCTGATTCAACAACAGCCTTAGCATGGCTGCAGGGCAGAGGAACTATTCCCTAGACTGCCATTCTCTCGCTCCGAAACACCCATCTCAACCTTCAAAAAATGGTCGAATGGAAGGCCTCACACATTCATCAGGAAGGAAACTCACCAGCGGACATATTAGCAACCTTTGAATCGACGAGAGGTGAATCTATCTTTCAACCTCAGCAGCTATGGAAATAAATTGAAGAAGCATTACTTCAAGACAGACAAGCACCGGGCTTTGTAAGAGTCAGGGAGAAATAGCACTGTTTTGTATCCATTCATGCATGAAAACAGGGGATTAGATTGGCCAAGGTGGGCAGCCGCCTTGTGGAAACCTTGGTGCCACTCTTTTACCCATTTTGCTTCATGTAATTCCTGTGTATTTGTATAAATTTTATAGCAATACAACACCTTGATTACCAATCAAAAAAAAAAAAAACAGTGACAACTAAAAGACCAGCCCCCTCAGTTTGAATCTTCATTTCTCTTCAAGCATATAATAAAAAAGGGCTGGCTTTACTAAAAAGGATGCCTTGCTTTTGCCTTCACCCAAGCCTTGTCAAATGCAAGAACTTCTGTGACTACAATTTAAATTTTTTTTTTCTGTTTCTGCAGATCACAGATGTTGGACCTTCAGATGCACTTCAGCTTGGGATGCCTTGTGGATTTCTTGACCGGTTTGGTTCACTACAGCTAGGTAGTAACACCATTATCTTGTAGAGCAGCTGTGACCATGTACAGCTGAAGGAGAACTCGGATTTTGGTGCTACCCCTTTTACTACTGATTTTGTGATTTTTTTTTTGTTGTAAAAAAAGGATATCCTGCTAAATGATAGTTTAGCATGGGTATCAGCACTTTTTTTTCATTGCACATATTTGAAATATATGAGGTTCTATTGTTCAGCATGGCCTTTCATGTAGTGTATAGCCATAATATCACAATAATATCACAATGAATGAATGAATGAATGATCGGATTGTAAATTTTTTTGCCATAATATCACAATACACGTAAGCTAAATTGACTACATCACATTTTTTATATATAAATTGGAATATATATATTTATGTAACAGTTTCAAACATAGAGTTTTTCGTTCATTCTTTTATCAAACTTTTACCTGATGTTTCATTTCCACCAGTGTAATAGAATAGTTGAGGGCACCGCTTAACATGATAATGTTTTTAAAAGTTCAGGAAAGAAGCATTTCAATCATTTCATTATTACAAGCTTGACAGTTTTCTTGGTATATTCCTGCTTTTTATAAAGAAGATTTAGACAAAAATCCCAAATGTTGAACACAAGGAAGTTTTATGACCTTAAGTAATCGATGAATGTTAGAATCTGACTGAAAGGCAAAATATGTTCTGTGGAAAATGATTACATAAAGATTGTTCTTACATGGTAGTAAAAATTGCATAATGTGCAAAAAACTACTTAGATGGATTCATAGCTAACTCAGTATAACACAAAGAGTCCTAGCAGCATCTAACCATCCCCATTTTAATATAATCTAATGAAGAGAGACTTGAGCAAATTGTTCTGCTTCTTACTGTTTATCCTGCTACTTGACAACAGAAGCATAAGCTTCCTCCAAGAAATTACATGAAAGTAAACGCATTGTAAAAATTTAGCTAAAATAAAGATAATTCTATCTTAGTGCAAAAATAATTCTAAGGAAACAGAAGACCTGCTAAACAAATGTCTCCTGTATCGCAGTATCAAACTAAAAAAGATGGCAGCAAACCAACAGATCAGCTATAGAACAGATGACAAGCATGCTGTTTACAATGTTGCATTTAAGATGCAAATAGATGAACAGAGACTGCATATAGAAAATGCCAACAAAATAAAGCATCTGATGCCCCTAGGTGGACTGTTGAGAAGGCAATAGAGTGAGAAACATGGATACTTGTTAAAGTAGACACAATTTAAAAATGATTGTGTCTACAAACATCTCGAGAAGACACAATTCACCCAATCTCTGTGATGCTCAGCTAATGCATTCACGCACGTGTATCAATTTATTCAATACGTGTTCATTCATCTAGTAAAATTTTGAAAATACTCCGGTTGGATGACTTATGTCTGCTATGCTGCTTCATATAAAGTATAAATATAGACATTTATTTAAATCTTTTTATCCAAAGTCAAATTCCAGAGAGAGAGAGAAAGATACTCAAAAACAAGTGGATACACTTATTGTATGAAATCAAAAGAATTTATGAAAGTTTATAAGATAATTAGTTTTATCATCAACATAAATATGAAAATAAAAACTAAGACTATAGTAGAAACTTGCAATAAATAATTTTATGCGCACAAATGATGATACTAACATGTGGAAATACTTTTATTGTAGTTTTTCTTAGTCGTTTCATGTGGAAAGAGATCCTACCATCTGATGCCCCTATGTATTTTATTGATGGGGAAAGATTGAGTGTGTGTGTGTGGTGGTGGTGGTGGTGGTGGCGGCGGTGTGACTTTTTCTTTTTCTTTTTCTTTTTTTTTGTGTGGTGACTGTTATGATGTACCTTTAAAAATGATTTTTTTATCACTTTACTTGTTAAATTACCCCCTTAAGATGTTCCTAATATTAATCACTCAAATAATATTAAAAAAAAAACAGTCCAAATCAGCCAAGGTTTATTTGGACCGGAGTTTCTTTTTGAATCCGCATTTCGTGTTTCCATAAAAAAAAAAAATTGTTTAAAGAAAGAATTAAAGCATTAAATTTGTAAAATTTTGTAAATATTTTTATATTTAAACATATGCATTGTTGCACACAGTCTTTTTTACAGTTTCAATTTTTAAATGCAGTCTCATATATCTCTTTAATCATCCAATGAGGTGTATATCTCCTTATAATAAATTATATACTTTATTATTTTTTTATATTTATTACAATTGAGTTCATTTAATTCAAAATATAGTGATGTAAATTAACATTAAATCCTCCGTTTGGATAGAGAATTAAGTTATTTTAAGGTTCATGATTATTCAAGTATAAATAAAGATAAAAGTGATTTTTTGTTTGATTGTGCTTTGAATTATTCTCATTGAAAAATCCTAATGTAATAATAAATTTTTTATTGTTTTGAATAAAATGTGAATAAATATTTATAAAATATGAGAATAATTTAACAATGAATTCATGTATTCTTTTGAATTGAATAACATAGAATAATTTAATTTAGAGTTTGATGGAAATCAATATATTATTTAATTACGACATTAAAATTCTCATCTAAGGGGCCGTTTGGTTCAGCGGAAAACTGATTTTTAAGTCCTGATTTATAAGTGCAGATTATATAAGGTCTGATAAGTTTTAATTAGTTTAGAAGAAAATGTGTTTGGTTCAGCGGAAATTATAAGCATTTATGAAAATAAGTGTGTTTGGTTCAGTATTAAAGAGTAGAGCTTATGATAAGGGTATTATGGTCCATTTAATAAGTACTGAATATAATTTGATGTTTGGTTAAAAACTTTTGATGATGTGCTTATTTTTTCTATTTATTAAAAAAAGATACTCTCATATAAGTGTATTTAATAAATTATTAGATATTGCACTTTAATGACTTAGGAGAACCTGACAAAAGCCTATACATATTTTAGAAAAATAAAATTGGGATAGAAAAAAGAGGTTAATATGCAATCTACACAAACTATATTAGAAAAATAAAATTGGGATAGATGTGTTTTTTTTTTTACAAGTCTCACCTAACAGTGACAAAGCTGCATATTATATCATATTACACAAGATAAATACAATAGAATATTACAACATTTTTTTATTAAAAAAAACCTGTAGATCATAAAAAAAAAGTTTCAAAGCAATGAATATTTACATTATAGTGTTGGTTTCATAATCCAACTTCTAGAGTCATTTAATGGCAAGGAGTACAAGCAAAAAAAAATCATAAACACCATTAATATGATACATAAGCATGAGCAACATCCAAATATGAGTATTCCTGTGGGGCGTTGAACTGTGGCGGCCTTTTCCACCTTTTGAATTGGCACCAGGTAATACTTGGGTCCATGCGCCCGACGCAATTTATCAACCCACATGAAGCACTGTGGGTGTTCCTGATTACATCAATAACAACAAATTACATCACACGTTAAAAGACACATGTTTAAGGGACATAAATAGCAATTGTTGTAGATACACTATGCACCATCATCTATATGCACACAAGTTGGACAATCATTGATACATCAGGAAAAAAACAGCTAAGGTTGGAAATCATTCCAAATATCCAAATGGCGGATAAAATCGAATGTCAGATAAAAATGAATTTTTTTATTTACAAGAGTTCTTCTAGTTCCCTACTGTAAAATTAAAATTGTATGAACCAATACCCTACTTGATTCTATTCATTGCCCCCACTTTATTCAACTTCCATAATGCACAATGGACAAAATCTCTCTTCAATGAATCATTTTTGAACTGCATGTCGAAGGAGCAAATAGCAAGAACATTCTGAATGCAATCACCATGACAGATTTGGAGAGACATGTTGCACCTGGGAGACTATTGGCTTTAAAGTTTCACTATAATTAACAATGAATCCCTGTTGTTCTGTTGTCAGGTTGTATAAAAATGTTTAATCATACTGCCCTTCCACTTCTGCCTACTAAAAAATAATGTAGTCTGCTTAAGTTGTTTTGTAAATTTTTGGTATTGTCACATATAATCATTTAAGGTTAGTATATAGCAAAACAGATAAACATACACATCACTTGTAAAATTATATTAAGGTGCATCAACCTATCAATTGATATTCAGTAAGGTTAGTATCAACCTATATGACAGTAGAAGGTGCATGAACTAATTAGTCCTTGTTTTAACTTGTCCTTCATTTCACTTTATACAAGTGGATAGACAGGTCATGTAATTAGGAATACATATATAAAACACTTGTCCTTAGATATAGATAAGCAATAACAAACTGTTTAGTTTTTTTAAAAACTATATTGTCATTGTAAGTAAGGTTAGTATATAGCAATATATTTCTATCTATTTTTAACACCAGAACAAAATCACTTAAATCTCTCTAGGCTGCATAGATATGTAAACTTTAACTTCCAGTTCATAATCCAAAACCCTGTGTTTTTATCCATCTTGTATTCTTAAGCTCCTAATATTTGTTAGTTGAGTTGTTATGAGGAACTGTTGGTTTGTCCTGGGATCATTCATGGTTTGGCTTCCTTTAATATATGAGGACCTGAACCATGTAAGAGAAGTCTTTCAGAATTTCAAGTTTTCTACTAATCTGTCATGGTGTGTGCATGTAGGTTTAGTGAGGAAAGAACATGCAAAGTACATTATCCACATGGAACACAATTTGAATTTTCAAACCCACATCAACTAAACAATCTCCACATCAACAAAGACAGACACAAGGAGAGGAAAGGTGGGTGGTTTCAACCAAAGCTTTCATTCAATCCACTAATCAATTAAAATATAAATCATAAAAATAGAAGAGCTTGATAAGTAAACTATACTATTAAAAAAAACACACATGTAAAGCAATTTATAAGGAGGACCATGTGATAGTCATAAATAAGAAGAAGAAGTCACACATCACAGTAATTGGTGGAAACATGCATTTTTAATCACATTGGACTCATTCCATCTAACATAAATTCACTGGATATACAAATAATTTGGACAAATTCAACCTGCTTTTGCATTCTCAAAAAAAAAAAACCAAAGATGCACAAAATCAAAAAGAAAAAAGACAAAAAAAAATCAATCAATGGAGCTTGAACGAAATGCCATCTTCATCCAAAGAACAACCCATATAAAATCTTCCCATGAATCAATCTGTGGTACATACAATAAAGGGACAATTTAAAATAATGTAGAAGAAAAATGAGACAGTTTACAGAACTGGCTCTTGAACTCTGTCTTGAAAACTTGATTCTGCCAACTTTCATTCAATGAAGGACAACTAATATAATGTGAAAATGTGACAGCTTACAGGTAAGAAACAATTATTTTAGATGCCCCATGCATAATCTAATTTTCAATTGAGCTTCGGAGTACATAATAGTGGATAATGTTATCATACCTGTTGGACATCGGTTGTAGGTTTATCATAAAAACCTATGAATATCAGGTGGTGGCTCTAAGAATCCCCTACTAGTTTAGACTTTTACCCTCATATGAAAATTGCATTACCATCTAGGGAGTGTGCTGGCCTGTTGACAATGGCCTCTAAAAGTATTTCCTTTTCTTCTTTTTTTTCTTTTCCTTTGTTGGAGGAAGGTAATAGTTCAAGTTAATATTTTGGTAATACTGATAGATTGTCAGGAATACTGATAGAACTTCAGGATTCAAAACAATAATAATAACAGTGTGGAGAGGCTGGTCATGTCTTTAATGCATGAAAGGGAACCACACTTGTAAACAGAGGACAATGGCTAAATTAATTAGGGAATGAGCCAGATCATTGTATAGTCATGTACTTTTATCACTCCAAATTAAGAATCCTACAGGAAGAACAATATGATCCACAATAGAGGACGTTAATCACATGTATCACAAAAGAAGACAACCACTTTGAGCCTTATATGCATAATTGTTTTCCTGCTCCAGTCCATTGCCACCTTATATGTAGGAATTATATCCCAGTACACAGAAACCCAAAAGCATGAAAATCAACTCAACTTCTGAAACCCCCAAAAAATAAAAACCACTTCCCAAAAACCCCCACAAAATCAAAACAAACATAAAACAATCAAAGATTGAAAAGAAAAACCAAAGCTTGACCTGATCTTCTACAAAAACAATGCTTAAAAACTCAACCCAATAAACCCTTCAAAAATTAAAACTTCATCAGCCCATTTTAAAAAAGGGGACCTAGGGAAGATTCACCCCATATGGTCACAGAGAATCCTATCAGAGATCGAAAAAACACACACATTTCGGTCTTCTCCTTAAACATTCATTTTCATAAAATCCTAAACAGATTTTCATACAACAGACCTAAAGAAATACATGAATGGAGGAGATTTGGTGGGTTTTACCTAGATCTTTGACTGGGAAGGAAATCCAAAGAGGCTATGAAGCAGATCGGAGTGTCGGATGGTTTGTTGGAGACAGTGAGAGGGAGATCGGAGTATATCCTCGCGTTTCGTGAGGAGGAAGCAGTCAGTCGACGAACACCATGGCCTTCTCGAAGACAATCTGTGATCCTGGCTGTTTAGTCGTCAGTGTTTTTAGGTTTTCGGCGCAGATGAAAGCATAGCTCGAACAGGTTGCAGATTTTAGGGTTCCTCTGTTAGGGATTGTTGTGGGTTCAGAGAGGGAAATCAACGTAGCAAGAAGGAGAGAGAGGGTCGATGTCATTGAAAATCCGTTTATATACCCTATGTAAATAATGAAAGTTAACAAGGGCACTCTCGTCTTTTCATAGGCGGAACCAAATCGCTTATTGCGTTTGCTGATTAAAAAAGTAGGTTCTCTGGGCTGAATTTTTTTGATTGAAAATGTCTGAAAGAAGATTCTAATAAGTGCTTATTTGAAGTCCAACCAAACAAGTTTAGCACTGATTTTCAGCTTTAAGCTGAATAAGCACTGAAAATAAGTGCTACCAAACAGCCCCTAAATATCATTCTGGCTTATTTCAAGACCTGTTCTTGAACCAAAGGGGGCGGGGGCTAACAACTAATATAAAATGTATCTGACACAAAAATTGGACCGGATTCTTTGTGTAAGAATCCATCAGAATTCAGAATCAATCGGGAGAATAAAAGCCCTCGGTGGTTGGTTCTATTAACATTTTGCTATTAACATCGTCTCTTTAAAAAGTCAAAATTATTTCTTTTGTCCTCTATCAATCAAAGATCATTCGAAACCTCCCTCCCTCTCTCTCTCTCTCTCTCTCTGAGGCTTCGATGGCGTCTTGGAATTCGTTACCC
The DNA here is from genome assembly GCA_030737845.1 of Acorus calamus. Lineage (NCBI taxonomy): Eukaryota > Viridiplantae > Streptophyta > Magnoliopsida > Acorales > Acoraceae > Acorus > Acorus calamus. The sequence continues at coordinate 25,617,426 of CM060861.1, forward strand.
CTCGAGATCTGTTACCAGACGCTCGGATGGATCGCCTTCTTCTCATGGTCCTTCAGTTTCTACCCACAAGTCATCCTCAACTACAAACGGAAGAGGTCTGTCTTTCACTCTCTCTGATTTATGATTGAATTCTGAATCTTGGGTCGATTTTGAAATTTGGGTGTGTTTGATGTTCAAAGCGTGGTTGGGCTGAACTTTGATTTCTTGGTTCTGAACGTGACGAAGCACACGTCGTATCTGATATACAACGTGGTCCTCTTCTTCAGCCCTGTTGTTCAGAGGCAGTACAGAGAGAAGTATGGTTTTGATGAGGTGGGTTCTTCTTGTTTTCCCCTTTGAAGTTCTTCAAGGTCCCATCTTGGTTAGTGAATAGAATAAGGTGGATTAGAATTGCTATTCAAATTAGTTTTACAGTTATAGGAATTTGTTTGTTTGGCACTTCTTTTATTTAATGAGGAATAAGAAGGAACATTGGTTGCAGTCATTTTTGCGGTCCCCTTTGAATATTTTTAAGTTATATATTTATCCAATGAAATATAGACCTTTATAAAAAAAAAGTATATACTTAATGAATTGAATGCATACATTTTTCTATTTTCCTAAGTGGGGACTGCATTATTGATCGAATGAATGACCGAGTGTGTTGGCACCCTTTTGTGAGTAGTTAAATTTTTTTTTTTTTGGTCAATAAAAAATCTGTATAACTTTGATGTCATTCCATTTTTAGTATACTTGAATTACTAATCCATGGAGGATACAGTAAAGCTCATGACTTTGTTAGTCCATTTTTCAATGAAAATTCACTCTTTGAAACTTTTTAGTTTTTTAAAATTAAATAACTTAATCACACCCAGGACTGAATAAATATTTGAGAATAGATTTTTTTATTTGGTTTTGTATGAGCCCATGGTATCCATTTTGGTTACCAAACAGGCCCGTCTTTCGGCTTTATCTGAATATGAATAATGCAAAAAATGTGGAGTTAAAATGCTGAATAAGTCTTTTTCGTCTTTCCCATAGAATAATTATCCACTATTTATCTGATTTTAAGCTGAACTGTTATTCCACTCCTTATTACAAAAAAAAATAGTGTGTGGATTTTTGTGTTCCTTGTGATCTGGTTGATATTCATGGTGATGTAACTTTCAAAGTCTAGATGAACATACCCACATAGGCAAATTTTATCTACGAAGAGGAACAAATCAGATGTATGAGTTTGTAGCCTGGATACATAGCATTTATAGTACTGATTTTATTTTATTTTTGAAATTTAACAGTTGATTCCGGTGGCAGCTAATGATGTTGCTTTCTCGATGATGCTGTTCTGTTGACACTTTTTACATTGTATCAAGTCATAATCTATGAGGTGGGGTAATAATTTGTGTGTCTCTCTTTTTTTTAATCTTGAACTTGAGAATGTTTTTGGTTAAGAGTCTCATATTTGTCTTGTGGTTTGTGGTGCACACAGCGTGGAAATCAGAAGGTCTCCAAAATCTGTATGTCGATATCTTCTGTGGTATGGATCATTGCCATAGTTTGTGTTATTTTGGCCTCTCAAAGCCACTCTTGGCTTTGGCTCATATCCGTATTCAAGTAAGTTCAATTCTTGTACTTAATTACAAAAGTTGGATTGTCATGAGAGATTGAAATACATGTCAGGTTGTTTGTGATTCTCTTTTGAGTTTTGAAATGTTCTTTAGTTAATTGTCAAGTTAGTGGAGGCAACTTTTACGAAAAAGAAATGATGAACTGGGTTGAATGATAAATCGGGTTTTATTGACTATCGGTGTATTTTTTTTCCATTTCTTCTTAAAATATATATAAGATTGTAGACAACCTATGATCAGTATGGTTGAAGTGAAAGCACTTCTACGGTTCCTGTAAATCGAAATTTTATGTTGGCATGGAAGATGCTTGGTACACGCACCATACTCTTTTAGATAACACTTTTTTTTTTTTTGCTTGAGAGCATATGGAACTTTATCTCTCATTGTATATATTGAGTAGAGTTATTGACTTATTGCTAGAAAATTTGATAAATTCTGGAGTTGCATGATTGTGATCTGAGTTTAATTCCTTATCTCCTATCAAAATAAACAGGCAAAGCTATTAAACAAGAGTTTTTGGTAGAGAAAAATAAGTGATAAATTCAATAAATGTAAGGTTGAACTGTCTTGTTGCTCTTTTGTGTGGTTCAGTGACATTTATTTATAAAAAGTGAATAATTTGAGGTTAGACACTTGATGGAAAAAAAAGAGAAGGAAAACTACGAAGATCATAGTTAAATCACTCATTCATTTCTGGAAGAATATCCTTTTTTTTCTTTTTTTTTGCTGGGTTTAGAAGAATGATCTTACAGTTTATAGATTTAATGCTCCTAGGACAAGGTGTGGTCTGGCCCATTCCACATTTTGGGACAGGCCTCATGTTAACCCCTTACCTCTAAAAGAATCTGAGGGTTCCAAATCCACCTCACCCACCTAGGCCATGGTAGTAAAGCATTTTCTTTTACAAATTATTATTTTAGAACTCCAGGGATGGATACTATTTGAAAAAAACAAATAAAAATCTAACTACTAGCTAAATATATATAGATCTTTGAGGTAATGGGAAATATCAATGAAAGATCAAACATAGCAATGGTCTATAATGTCGAGTTACAAAATATGAACACTTAGTTTTAAGTGAAGAACATATGTCAGCCGAATGAAAGGTATTACATTGAGTTAGCTCTCATGATGCTGCATAATCCTGTCACCACTTGCATCACTTCCTACGGCTCAGGGTCTGTTTAGTTGGTGGTTGCTAGAAGTTATTGGATGTCCTAAAACTTTGGAAGGTGAAGTTACCTGAAGTGGATGGAACTCATGGAAGGCACTCTTTACCATCTATCTAAGGAGTAAGTCACTTCCATGAAGCTCAGGGAAAGATGTATCAATGCGTTATTGCTGGAGAGAAGTGGTGGGTATAAAGGAATAAAAAATAGGCATTCAAGGAATTCATTCCTTTTTGAATTGCTTGTCTACTTTTGCTGTCTTTCTTCTTAAGGTGTCTTTATTATATGTTGGTTATCTGTTCAAATATCTATGAATGAAGTTCCTACATTGGATTTCCATTTTATGGACTATTTCATCCCTGCTATTCCTTCTCTCATTGACCACTTTATTATTAGTATTCATTGGTACGACAATCTGATACTGGATAATTTTTTATTTACTCAACATGTCATGCCTTGCAGCTCAATTCAAGTGGTCATGACCGCCATCAAATATATTCCACAGGTTAGATATTTTCAGTTTCATAGAATTGTGTTAAATGTTTTGATGATTTTTGCTTTTGATGATGTCTCATATGTTGGTGAGAATAACATTTGGTTGCTTGCTTTAAGTTTACACATGACCATGGAGAAGTAAAGATGTAGGGTATGGTCTTATTTAAAGGCATTTTGCGGTGTATGTAAAGAGAACTTAGAAAAGCATGTCATGTACTCAATTTTTCCTAGATGTGTGTTATTTCTACTTATTTTTATATTCATTTCATAAATAGATTATCACAAAAAAAAATTATTAAAGAAAAGGGTCATTTGCATGATTTGCAACTGACTAAAGTATTGAGAGAACATTAGTATTACCTTATAGGCTGATACCAGTAAGCATTAGAGTATATTAGATTCTCAAAAATCAATGTGCATTTAACAAGGCTGAGAATTTGTCACCACGATGCATTGTTTTAATGTAGAACAGAGCATAATCTTTAGGCTAATTGGTCCAGAAATAAATGGCATGATGATCTTTAACTACATCATGTTCATTTTATGAGGGAAATTGGAGACTTGATGGATATTTTGCTTTACATTTAACAGAGCAGATAAACAAGTGATTGGCAGTATAAATGGCACGTGTGGAAATAATTACATATTCTTGGAAGTAAGCCCGTTTTTATGTGGTGGTCATTGATTGTTACTGGAATATACACAATGAGCTTAATCTTACATATCATATCACATTGGGTTTGATGAAAATTATTAAAAAGAAATATGTATTGTTACATATAATGACTCAGAGCTATACACAAACACGATCAAAGTTCCAGGCAACCATCCTGTTGCACATACATATATTTCTGTCAAAAGTTCTACGAAACTATCAAAGTACCCTTTTTATGATAATTTTAGGCAATGACAAGTGTATCCAAATTTTGCATCACTGATGATTGCCTTTTCAACAATGTAGACAACTTCTAGACTTTTATCCATGACTAATTATTTGCTTTTAAAAAGCAATATGGTATTATGGTGGCTTGAATAAAGTTGACGCATAAGTGAATCTAAACCTTCCCTTCTAATGTACACAGATTGACCCTAAGCTTTACGATATCAAATATCTCCTTATTTGTTGGGTAAATATACAATTTCATGTTATCAACATCCAGAAATCATGATCATAAAAACACGCATTCACGCATGTGAGTGTGTCCAGAAATCAAATTTTTTAGGTCTTTAACTTGAGAATCACTTGTATATGAGCACACCATTTACGATCATTTTGAGTTAGATCTTGATATTTTCATTTCACGCATGCAACACCATGCACTCTTAGCACTCTTTTCCAGTATGGTACATTGTTGCATGATCTCAAGAACCTGTGATTATTTAACTACTGCATCATGTATGTGTATGCGATGTATCATTTTTTCCTATAGGCATGGATGAACTTTAGACGAAAGAGCACTGTTGGATGGAGCATCGGCAACATTTTACTTGATCTACTAGGGGGCGTGATGAACTTTGCTCAGATGGGGTTGCAATCCATAGACCAAGGTATTTTCCATTGCTTATCCAGGAAATGTAGTCATTTGAAAAATATTAATATATGCACCTCTTCAATTTAAATTCTTGTTATACAGGTACTTTGGTGAACTTTTATGGCAACATAGGAAAGACCTTACTCTCCTTGGTAAGCCTCACCTTTCTCTTCCTCTATTACAGGAATTCTTTATACAGATAAATTTAATATTTTCATTTATATCCCAAATCATGGATTATATATTATAGGTCATATTTATAGAAAAATCTCAGAACATGTTATATATAAAGATATATGATGATATTTTTTTCACCTTGCCCAATTATCTACAATTTATTTTATCGAAATCATGTGTTATTCTGCATAATCCCACCTGGAATCGAGTGTTATGATGTTTAAACCTAAAGAAAAGCATCCTTGTAAGGTTAAGATGGATATAAAAAACCATCACCGACAACAATCACGCATTAATGATCATGTGAGACTAACCGTTTCTTATGATCTGATTAAATTATTTTGTTTTTTCATTCATATATGTTTTTTTGATATTTCTATGTAATCAATGCGTTTTAGGATCCCACCTTAAAACAATAAACGAAAAAAAGAATGAAAGTTAAAGTGCTTGTGAAAACATGGAAATTTTGTGAAGAAATGGAAATTGAACATAGACCATTTTCCCAGTGGTTTTGGAACTTTGTGGATTCTATAATACTCCTGTTTGACAGAATACCCCGCCAACATCAAAAGCTAGACAGGACCATGGATGAATGTAATTGACTGTGCGATATAAGATGACTGAATCCATGAGCAGTATCAGTTTCAATGTTAACCAGAAAGGATGTAAAAGAAACCTGATAATGGAACTGGCCTTCGACGAATTAGACCACAGTATAAAAGAAGGAAAATGTTAAGAGACAATCACACTTCTGCAATCTCAACACATTTTTAATTTTGTTTTGGAAGCTTACTTGTGAATTACACACCTTCATAAAAAATAAAGTTATACTTGAACGAATTGAATACGTATCTTCTTGCATTTTCCTTAATGGGGTATTTACTCCTCTAACTGGTATATACTCTATTAGAGATTTCATATACTGGGTTAATTGGATTGACCGAGTGAATCAGTACCCATAAAAGAAATTTATGATTTCACACTGTTTCTATGATTCCTCATCCAACTTCTACTCATTTGCAGGAAGTGTGTTTTTCGATCTTCTATTTGTCATCCAACATTACATCTTGTACCCATTCAAGACGGATACGTTCCCGGTGATCAGCGAAGAAACAGTCGTTACGCCGCTTTTAAAATCTCCAGACACCTCAGAAGAATCTTCAACTGTATAAGGATCATTATAGATGCCCCTTGCATTTAGATGATCTATTATAAGGCCCCATGGGATCATCATGTTTATACCAGTCTGCATACAGGAGACAATTAGATGCTTTAACTATATTGGGAGCTTTAAATTATGTAAAATTGAACAATTTTTATGTACATATTGATTTAAATTATGTAAAATTATAGATACTATGAAAGAGGAATTTTATCTGAAATGTACATTAATGAATATAGGAATGAATGATTCAAAATGTTTATTTTTTTGGTGTTCCAAACGTAAAGAGAGAATGAACGCCACATTGGCCTTAAGAATTTCATTGTATGCCTTCACAAACAATATAAGACAAACAAACAACTGATACGAGTGTTTGCAACATAGAGACTACAAGTTTTGAGTTTTTGAAATGCTCAACCAAAATTTTATATTAAATAAGAGATTGAACAGAGGTTGGTTGAGCATTTCACGAATGCTTTCAAAAGCAGAAGGGGTTGGTCTCCAGCATGGATAGACGAAGATCTAGGTAGAATTCCTGATCACTTGTTGCAACCACTTGAGGCAAATTTCAATGAGGAGGAAGTGAAGGCAGCAATTTTTGGGACAGAGGCCAATAAGGCACCTGGTCCAGACGGGTTCGGGCTTCGTTTTTTTCAGGAATTCTGGGAGATTGTGAAGGATGACTTGATGGAGATGTTCCATAACTTCTTTGTATCTTCAAATGGCACCGGTGGTCTAAATGCGATTTTCTTGGTTCTTATTCCAAAGCGGGAAGGAACGGTTGAAATAGGGGACTTCCGACCTATTAGTCTAGTAAATGGTTGCTATAAAATGTTGTCGAAGGTTTTGGCTAACAGGTTGAAGAAGGTGATTAATTTGCTAGTGGATGAGAACCAATCTGCATTTATCCCAGGTAGACTACTCCAAGATGGCTATATGACGGTCCAAGAATGTATTTCGGCGTGCCATCGAGAGAAGAAGAAGGGGGTGGTCATCAAGCTTGACTTTGCCAAGGCATATGACAATGTCAACTGGGAATTTTTGTTTCATCTTTTGAGTTGTCATGGTTTCGAACCTAACTGGGTCAGGATGCTGAGAGCGTGTATTACGACGGCAAAAGCTTCGGTTATGGTGAACGGGGAGCCTTGCGGTTTTTTCAACATAAACAAAGGGCTTCGTCAAGGAGATCCTTTATCTCCATTACTCTTTGTGATCGTATCGAATGTTTTCAGTAGAATGATGAAGCGGGCAGTGGAAAGTGGTTGGGTGAAAGGTTTGTCATGTCGCAAGGGTGGTTCCATCATTTCCCACGTCCAATACGCAGATGACACAATCGTTTTGAGCAAGGCTAGCATTGATGCCGTGCGGGGGGTGAAGTTCGTATGTCGTTGTTTTGAGTTGGTTTCAGGTCTTCAAGTGAATTTTCAGAAGAGTTCTATCACCGGGATTCACGTGGACAACAATTTCATGGCCCGTCTTGCGCATATCCTGTCGTGCGAGGTGAAGCAGTTCCCCTTGTTACATCTTGGCCTCCCTTTGCATGTTGTCAGGATGGGTAAATGCGAATGGGCGCCTCTGGTGAGTCATTTTGAGAGGAGATTAGAGGGTTGGGAGAGCGCCTTTTTAAGTTTGGGGGGCAACTTACGTTAATTCAAGCAGTTTTAACCAATCTCCCCATTTATTATTTATTGATATTCAAAATACCGAAAGGGGTTCTTGCCAGATTAGAGTGTATAAGACGTCGATTTCTGTGGAGCGGGGTGAAGGAGATGAGAAGGAAGATCCCATTAGTTAAGTGGGAAGTGGTCTGCACAAGTAAGAAACAGGGGGGAATAGGGGTGCTAAATCTGGAGGCCATGAATAGTGCTCTATTGATGAAATGGTTGTGGCGGTGGATCTCCAATCCAGAACTTTTATGGTGCAAGGTAGTGAGGGAGTGTTATGGTTGTGAAGCATTGGCGCGCGGGCGCTTCCCTCGGGTGACACGCAAGATGTCATGGCCATGGAAAGGTATTTTGGCAGAGGTGGAAACTTTCTCTCAAGGCATTTTTTGGAGATTGGGTTCAGGGGAGGATATTCGGTTTTGGCAGGATCATTGGATTGGGGACAAGCCTCTAAAGGTGCGCTTCCCTTCTATTTTTCACATTGCGAGACTCAAACAAGGAGCGGTATGTTTGTTCTGGCAGGACAGGGGTGAGGACGGGAGTTGGAGCGTGAAGTTTACGAGGGCATTGAATGAGGTGGAAGGGGAGGTGTTCTTGGAGCTAATGGAGGTCTTGCAGCCGCATGGGGTGGAGTCAGGCAGAAGAGATGAGGCAGTTTGGAGGACATCGAGAGCAACGGATTTCATGGTGAAGAAGGGGTATGAGTGGCTGAGGAGGGATCAACCTATATTAGATATCACAGCGGATAAGAGAAGGGATGTGTGGAGTAGTAAAGCTCCACCCAAAGTTAAGATTTTCATGTGGATTATGTACCAAAGAAATATTCTAACATGTTCTAGACTAGCTCGATGGTCTCCGGGGATAGACACGACGTGTGTTCTTTGTGGGGATGAGGAGGAATCAGTGGACCATTTGTTTACTTCTTGCCGCTTGGTGAGGTGGGCGTGGGAGCGTTTGAAGGAGGCGTCAGGGATGGATGTGGTTTTCCAAGACGTGGAGGGCATGTGGTCAGCGGGTCAGCAGTTGAGGAGGGCAGGAGACCGGTCCGTGAAAGCAAATGTTTCTCAACTGTTAGTTCCTGCTTTGGTGTGGTCAACCTGGGTTAACCGCAATCTGACTATTTTCAGGAGTCAAAGACCATATGGGGAAAATATTTGGGAGCTTGCCAAGAGTCTTATCCTTGATTGGGGTAATTTTTGTGTGGGAGAGGGGGGTATTTCTTTTCAAGATGAAAGACTTGTAATAGCTTAGAGGCTTGGTGCCTTTGGTTTTGTGAGAGATGGTTGATACCTCTTCTACCGTGCTCTTATAAGACATTTTTCTTGTTAATGTTATCCTTTATTTGGACTCTTGACCCTTAATATATTAAGACAAGCGCCTATCATTTCATCAAAAAATATATATATAAAATTTTGGTTAACTCGTATATCTAATCAGTTTGGATGAAAGTAAAGACTGAAACAATATTGTTTCGTTTTAACGAGACAGATTCATGACTATTTTTCAATTTTAGTTAATATTGTTTTTACCCTTACTTTAATAAAATTACTGTGGGACTGACAAATCCAACAACACAGCATTTCTCATCTCATCTCCTACCGAGACGAGTGAACAAGAATTCCCTCTCCAACCCACCTCGGCTTTAATAGGCTCCCAAGCTGAACCAATCGTACTAGAGAGAGAGAGAGAGAGAGAGATGGGGAGCGAGAAGAAGTCGATACTGGTGACGTTCGACGTCGACGGGACTTTGATACAGAGTATCGGATCGGCGTCCAACGGCCTCCACCGCCGCGCCTTCGCCCACGCCTTCAATCAGGTCTTCGGCGTCGAAGGGACCATCGACGCCGTCCAGGTTATCCGTAAACGATGATCTTTTTTGTTCATGTTGAGTCTGTCAAAAAAATTCGGTTGATTTTGATGAAATCTGCTCATTGTGATGAGATGAAGTTTATAAATTTGGAAGGCTTATGAGAAATCTTTAATGAAATATCTGATGAGTCGTTGAATTTGGGAATTGGGATTCCAATGTGGAAGAAAACCATGGGACTGGAAACACACAAGAGTTTGGGTAAAAATGTTATCTTGACTGAAGTGACATAGGTTTGAGTGACATTTTCGATTATAGATTGTGTGGTATGATATGTTGGAATGAATATTTTTGGCTTATTTGTGATTTCTAAAGAAAATGCATGACTCGTTTGGGGATAGTTGAAAATAGTGATTTGAAGATGGAATATCTTTTATCAAAGGATTGGAAGAAGTGGAATATGTATGATCTAAAGAAATTCTGAGTTTCTTTAATGGAAGCCATTATTGCAGGTGTAATGAATGGTTGTGTTAGGTAATACCCGCATTTAAAAAAAATAGTGGGACTATATATCTATTAAGGAACGGAGTGAAACGCTTTCCCTTCACATGTATTTACACTTAATTATTTTCATTGAAGCTCCTTGCAGTTTTTTTAAAAAACTGAATGTGATTTCGATTATAGTGAATCATATATCATTTATAGTTTAGATGAAATGATTTTTCTTTTGTTAAGAACAATTAATACCCAAGTATCTTCAAGTTATGTTGCAGTTGTTTTATGAAACGCATGTTCATATTGTAGCACCAAGACATTGTTCCTTTATTGATTTTATGTTTCTTGCTACTACCATTTTTCGCCTAGTGTTCGCCCACCATTATATTTCAAAAAAACCCATCTTACACGTAATTAAATGGCAGCTGTCTGACTGACAGTGTTTTCTTACCTTGCAGCACCATGGGCAAACAGATCCCTTAATACTTGTCAATACGCTCGTGCACTATGGGATACCTTCTGATGTCTGTAGCTTCAAAACTTCATAGTATTTTATTTTTAATATTAGAATAATAAATTTTAAGTTCTTCATGTATTCAAAGAATGACATGTGCATTTGTTCTAGACATGTAGTTCATGTTTAAAGAGTGTTTCTTGTTACCTACTATTCTTAAGTTTTGCAACAACACTTGGTTTGACTAATTGTGGGTAGAGTTATCATGCAGGTCAATGCTGGTTCTATTAGCTGATTAAATTTTGGGATGTAGGAAATTTCACTAGGAAATGTTGAGGGGAACTTGATATTCAAGGGTTGTTCAGTGGAATCTTTTCTGGGAAATATTGACTTTTGAATATTTTCCATTTTTTTTATAGTCTTAAAAGTGTTATACTGGTCTAATGATATATATTAGTTTTCAAGATCAGAATCATTCATTATTATTTTTCAAATAGTTTACTTACACATCAAATAAAATGGATTTGGGACCAATAATCTCTGGTTGATTGACGTGTTAATTTTTAAGAACTTTTTATAAATGAAAAAACATATAGTCTTTCATATCAAATCTTAGAAGTTGTACAAACGTACAAGATTTGATTGCTAAGTGGGCTAAAACATCTAGGTCAACTTGAGCATTTTTTTTAATGAACAAAGGTGAAATGAATAAATTTATTGCGAGATGAGTGCTCCAAAACAAGAAGGGGAAATGTTATTGTGAAAGAAAAAAGAAGAAGAAAGATGGGACCAATTGTAGGGATCAATATATAACTGAAATATGGAAAAGAGTCAAAAGACGGTGAAGTAACAGAATACAAAAAAATCTCTTAAAGTTCTAGAATCTTTGACAAGGGAGCTGACTATTTATAATGTGGATTTGTCTTGATATTTTATCTCGTCCCCATTTTTCGGGACAAGGATTGATGTTATTATCTATGTAAGTACTCAATAATTTTTCTCTCTTTTTCTTTTCTCGCTATCTAGTGGGTATGCCTTTTCCCTTTGCTCATTGAGAATGCGCATTTTTATCTGGACTGTTCAATAAGAGAAAATTTTGTTATTTTAAACTGTGTGCATTTATCATTTGTCTGAGAATGTGTTTCTCTCAATTATTGTGGACAACATAGCAGCAGCATGGCTTCCCACTGTTAGCCCAACTAGAAAACCTAACCCTCATGTGACTGCTTCCAGAAAGGATCTGAATTTTGAACAAGGTTTACTTGTGAGTCATTTATCAAGGTTTTTTTCATACTGATGCCCATAATACCTTAAATTAGGCATATTTAATCACCTACAAAAATGAAATGTGAGAAATAATACACACATAAAGGAACAAAATCAAAATAAATGATGGTCAGATGTTCTGGTATTGTTATTTTCTGAGTTTCCTGATTTTTGTTGTTTGTCTTTCCTTTCACACAGGTGGCTACTGAAAAGTTACCTGATCTGAAGTCAAAGATGATTGAATATGCTCAGGAACATGCAAAAGATATCGGGGAAGGTCTGCAAGTTCTTCCTGGGGTTGTCTCTTTGTTGGAATCTTTGTCTTTGAAGAAAAATGTGGCCATCGGGTTGGTATGCTTAGAAATCCTTTCTACTGCATTTAAATAAGAAACTACATCTGATTTCTCTCTGGTGACTTCTTCACAAATCCACATTCCAAAATAACAATCAAGCTTGGCGGGTTGGTTAAGGTACCCCCTCTTCACCAAGGGGCCCTTGGACCTAGTCATACTCCTACTGATAGGAGTAGATTTAGGAAAAAAACACTTACTTGCCAAAAAACATAAAAAATAAAAATCAAGCTGCTCATATTTCTTTAGATGTTCATTTAAAATGTCACAATAATCTGTTGGAACGGTGAGATTTTTTATATTACCTTTGGTTGCCCATAGTCATCTAACGGTGGAGAAAATATGGGTTGTGAAAGTTGTTTTTTTTACTTACATGCGTCAACTTTTAATGTTGATACATGAATTAAATTACAAATTTAGAAATATGGTATAAATGGGACTCATTGTTTGAAAATTTTATCTTATACTCTGACTAAACATAGCAAAGTCTGATTAATCTGAAGGCTATATATCAATCAAATAAAATTTCAGGTAAGGATGATTTGAAAAAATAGTCTTTTATAATTTTTGTAAAATCCTGGCTATGTATTTCATCATTGTGATTTTTCTTTAATTTTCCAGTGCCTAGTGCCAATCTCATTTAGCCATCATGCAGGATGGTTAAAGTGTGTAGTCTTCTTCATACATACTTTAAATATTGTTGTATTGCATTTATTATTATAAATAGAATGATGTTTTATTTCACGTTCTGGTAGATTTGAATCTCTGATCATAGTAATACTGCGAGTTCAGTACCAAAATTAACCTGAAACTATCACAATGGTCTCTTTGAATGTTAGGATCCCCAATCAAGTTTGGTTTAGTTCACATAGAAATTAAAAATATTGATCCTCACATAATCTTTGAATTTGTCATACCTTAACATCATTGCATCAGAAAATATGCCTATGAAGTCACATCCTCTTATATCCATATTATGGAATCACCCAAATCTGATTTGAATCACTGTTATTTTTGCTGTTTGTATTCACAGGTGACTGGAAATTTAGAAGATATTGCTTGGTTGAAAATGGAGGGCCTAGGCTTAAGAAAATATTTCACAGTTCCCAATTTTGGAGGGTGAGTTCATGAGCAAGCCAGTCAATATTTATATATATCTATATTTTTTTTTATGAACAAAATCTTAACACGCGCTAAGCATGATTATTTCCTTGATGATATTTAATTATTTATTTATGAGCAGATTTGGAAGTGACCATACTGATCGAGGACAACTTGTGAAGATTGCGGCAGAGAGAGCTGAGAAGCAGATTGCAGGAGGATTCAACTTACGAGTGCATGTTGGTGATACGGTATGTCAAATATTTGTTATTGGTTGTGTGGTTAATAGAACCTTTCATCTATTATTATTTATTTATAAAAAAAACTTACCATCTTCAATGCCTGTAGACATGACATGAGAAGAATCAAGGGACTTTTACTATTTTGGTTATCAAATACTTAATTTAGATATAATCATTTTGAGGACCATTGCTGCATTTCGCAGACTAGATCATGTTGTATAGGAGAGTTCCAAACAAATGACATTATGGTCATTAGAATATATGCACACTATACATGAATCATTTTGTTTAATAATTTATCCATGTCATTGTGTAACATTCAGACTATTCAGTATATTTAATGTTTGTTGTATAGGGTGTCGGTCTTGTGCTCCACCCCAAGGGAGAGCGTTTTGTGTTTCTTTTTCTTCCTGATGTCCTTTTGTTTTCTTATCCTCTCACCTTCAATTTGGACATTGTCTATTTTGTTCCATATTGAAATAGAAATGCCTATAGTTGAACCTCAAAAAAATTCAGTATATTTTATAGCTTTACTTGTGCTCGAAGTGTTTAAGGGCAACTCTTCTGTTACTTTCCAGTTCTCACATTGAACTGGATTGTCCATTAGCACCACCAATAATCCAAAATGCGTTATCATTTTCTAATCATGGTGTCAAAGTTGTTAGGGCGCTGAGTCTTTTTTTCAATCACTTTTGCATACGCCACATTACTAATGCACTATATAACACAGTAACTCAATTTGTAAAAATAAAAAATATATGTATTCAATTATATGAATATGTATTTTCGTTTTCATAAAAGAATGTACTTTATTAGCCACTATATACTTCAAAAAAGTAATCAAAACATGTGGTCTACAGAAGTAATATAAAAAAAGACAACATAACATTTTCCAAGTGGTTCCTCTACTCATGACTTCATTTCATATCATTGTAATGACAGCCGAACGACATCCGAGCTGCAGAGTTTGGAGGAGCTCTGGCGATCGGCGTCTGCACTGGCATTTTTTCAAAAGAAGATCTGGAGAGCGCCAGCACGGGAAAAGCAGTTATTCTTGCTGGCCTCGCCAATGATAAGGCCTTTATGAGTTTGCTCGGCCTTGAAGGCTGAACAAATATTTGTCACCAATTTCACATTGAGGAGACCTCATTTTCTGAAGGTCCCTTTTGAAAGTATAATTTGGCACAGCTTATGCATTTTGTGTTATGCACTTCCTTGTTGTGATCATGATTTAAAATAGATTGTTAAGGTAGTTTACTTTACTCTGATTAAGTGTTGAATGAACCACCTTCACAATATATTGGTGTTGATTTTTTCTTTATTGGAGCTTCTTTTTTTTTGAAAACAATCAATTTTTCTCCACTTGGACTGAACTGAACTTTTTTATGAAAGGGAAGGCAAAATTTCAAATATCAGTTAATAATGCTGCAATTTCTTTCAAGGACATCCTTGTTCTCTACAGTCTCTGGGGCTGATGCTTGGTTGTTGGTACTGCTTTATGAAGAGTGCATATAGTGCTAGACAATCCTAATATCCAAACAGTATACTTTAAGGTCTTTGAATTTTTCACCCAAAAAGTTGTGGTTTGTGAAACATATTAAAAATAAAAAACCCACCACCACTTCCCACTCATTTTTTTTTCTTGTTAATGAGTTATTTGTCTTGAAAACCATGGAATATGTTACCTCTTAAGTCACAATTTATCATATTTTCAAACTAAGCTTGTCAAGTATCCAAATAACAATCGTTCATAATCTGTATTTGAAAAATAAAAAATTGTCCAAGATATTTAAATATCTGGAATGATATTAAAAGGAGGCTACCAATGTCAAACTACCCATTCTGAAAAAGAATTTTTTTTTCTAAACTAACATATATTATAAAATTGCATCCATGAATCTCTCTTTTAAGGTTTCTGTCTCCTTTTGCTTTTCATTTTTTGCTTTTCATTTTTTTATGTTTGCTCTATTATAAAATAAATTGGTGCATGAGTTGAATGTATATATTTTTACAATTTCCATAATAGTGAAGACGTGAAGAATATACCGGGCATGAGGTGATTTCATATATTACATTAGTGATAGTGATGTAGCGCGATTATGGACCGTTCGATCGATATTGAAGACCATCAAATGGATAATGATGATTGATTTATAATTTTAATAATTTTTTAGTTTATTAGGATTTTATGCATTTGTTAGGATTTATCTCATTTATTTAGTTACTATATTTAGATCTGAGTTTCAAATCATATATTTGAATTCAAATTTTGATTATGAGATTTGTTTGTTAGGTTTAAGATTTATATAATTAGTTGAGATTCTAGTTTGTTAGATTCTCTACTCTATAAATAAGCATATAAACCAATTGGCAATGGGGAGATTATTGATTATTGAAGTTATTATTTTTATCTATTGTATTTTGTTAGGAATACTAATAATTGCATGGATTTCCCAATTCTCTGGTATTTCATCCGAAATCAACAGATTATTGAAGCCCAACCCCCTGGCATTCTTTTTAAAGAATCAACAGCACCGTTGAAGCCTACCGATTTCATTTCTTTGAACGAATCCGTAGAAGAGCGTGGTTACACACTGCATCAAATAGGGTGGCAACAGATTTGACTGCAAAAATGACCCAAGTGTATCACCCATTCATTTTATTATTTGTGTATGTTATTTGCGTCAACTGACGCACAAATGCATCGAGGAATACAATTTTGTAGAATTTGAGTTTTGCTTAGATGGTAAACACAATACACCTCCAATTGGAGGACTGGGTTCAAATCCCACCCTGATAATTTGCAGGGTGGAACACACTTTCAGCACTAATTCAAGCACTCGAGTCATTGCATCCATTTGACACCTCACTAAAGATTAACCCAGCAAAAACTGGTGGATGTCAATACTTTGGTCGAAGAATACTATACTAGTTTGTGTTACTAATCCTTGGCTAGGAGTCAGATGCCATCTTGTACACAACAAGCGCCCCCCCCCCCCCCCCATTTAAAATAAAAACAAAAAAATGTGAAGCATATAATTCCATCCTCCATTTTCATAGTTCAGTTAAATATGAAGCTCTTAAACAACAAGAAAAGTGGGGTCAATTGATCCCATCAAATTTTTTTAGAAAAAAACAAACCAACCATTAGGTGACGGATAATTCAGGAGGCTCATTTATATAACCATATCAAGATGTTCATTTAGACAACTAGACCCTATCAAATTTTTTTTTATAGAAAAAGGAAAATGATATGTCCAGCCACAATTGCAGCCTACACTAGTTTTCTTTTTCTTTTTTAAATCATATACTCTTCACATTGAAAAAATGATAAAAAATTTGCGTCATACACTATGATAAAATTTCATACATTATGATATAGCGCAATATATATTACGATATCATAGTGTATGGGGTAGCAAAACAGATTAAGAGTATCAGTGCTATAAAAAAACAATTTTTAAGTAATTGAATCATTCATGAGGCTCATTTATACAATCATATCAAAGTACCCATTAAAATCTATACGATAAGAGTATATTTAAAAAAAAATTATAAAATTTATTTTTTTAATGATCTCATCTATGAAAATTCTTGGAGCCGTCACTGTTACATAGAAGCTGCCTGAGGTTTAGCACTATAATATGTAAGCATTGTGCACCAACCTCAGGACATGAAGTGCAAGGATCACACACTTGAATTTTTGTCTTGCATTCCAGATTTCGAGAAAATCAAGAAAGTATTGGTTGTCGTTACGAATGAAGTGTCGGGTGAGTTGCACGATTAGCTTGTTGGGGGTGAAGGGACAATTCCCTGAACAGGTAGATGACATTCAATTTTAAGCACAATGAGTATTTTTTACGAGCAAGGACAGTTTTATAATTTCTATAGTATGTATGGGGTGTTGTGGTTAATTACCGAGTTATATATTATTTCATTATGAGTTAAAGTTTCTTGTACTATTGAAAGACATCTCTAAATATTGAGGTAGAAAGAACCACACGGAGTCTATAATCTAGAAAATAGTAAAAAGTTCTCTTCACTTTTTGTGAACGTACTCAATATTTGTTGAATAACATAATTCCTAATAGTAAAAGGAACCACACGTTATTTTTCAACACTTTACAATACAACCTAATAGTAATATTTTCGCAAATCAACATTAATATTGAGCACAATTACTCGCAGTCCATGGGGGTAGCCCCGCCGATAGTCCATATACATCAATAACTATCCAAGGAGTTTGTATATACATTGTTAGGTGATGCATACCTCGTTAAATCTTTTTGACATTTTCTATAAGTAGTATACCTCATTAGTTAACAATTTTTTTATATTTTCTATAAATAAATTCATTCAAGGTATATCTCATAAGATAATGTTTACTAATTTTGTAAAAACATCAAAACAAGTGCAGATTGCATGTGAGGCTATAAACGGGACTGCACCTAACATTTTCCTTGCTTCAAAACACCATGTCAAACTTATTTCCTCACATCTCCAAATTCCATGAAATTTTACTCTTGATTATTTACCACCAAATGGTCGCGCAATATTACAGTGCTTTTCAAAACCATAGTACCGAAAATAAAATTCAAAAAGTGACTACTTGATTGCATGCATGAGGATTTTGGATACCAACGAGATCACCATTTGTAAAAACTAGGAACACATATCACATAGGCCTTGCATTGGCAATTCCATATTGATGGCTAGTTTGACATATAAATTGGGGGTTGCAGGAAAAATTCAATTGCTTTGACTGCTGTTTTCAATCTCTTGAATAAGGATATATTGTTAAAGATAGAAGACTGGATGTTCAGATTTCCATGCATCTCTGAAACTATTCACATTGCTTGTATAATTTTTACTGAAGTGTGAATCAGTGTATTATAACAGGTGTGGCAGATTTCACTCTCATTCCTCCTAAAGTCAGTCCTACAAGGGCACATTGTTAGTGGTAAATGTTCTCATTGTTGTACCTTAAACTCTGTCATCAGTGGTTGGAGATAGCTCACATGAACCATACACACTGTTTCTCTCTCCTATGGGGAAAAAATAAATTTGTAGTTTTATGAAGCATACACCATTCTATATGAGCCTTGAATTTCCCTTGAAATACTCAACAAAATAATACACACACACACACAGGATATTTTACACGAGAAAAGCTGTATAGTACGAGGTAATTGATCATAAAGTTGGAACTACTTCACATGGGTTTATACTGAATTAAGTATACCAACATGCACACACATTATGTAACTCTTTCAATGCTCTCTCAACATTTCACAATGCCACATGTTCAATACATGCTATACTTCAATTATCATCTAATGCTAAATGATTCAACAGAAGAATCAAAGATTTTTTTTTACCAGACTCAATGCGCAAGGCATGGTCGGCTTGTGCTGCTCCTATACACCATTATTCCTCATCTATAGTAATCAGACTATGTAATCATAAAACACCACGAAAAGGGTATCAGGAATCAACAAGGGCAAGTTATCTATGTAGCGATAGAAGCACCTCAGGTTGTCCTTGGCTAGAGTTACCGTGTCAACAGTATCACGATCGTTTGTGAGAACCCAAAGATCCCTTGAACTAACCCTTTTTAGGCTGCCTCTACAGAAGGGGCAGGATTGTGATCGCATGTTCCTGCAAATTAAAGAAGAAAAATGGACAATTATATACATATATGATCATCTCCATCTTCAAGGATGCGTTTCAAAAAAAGCGGGAAAAGTAAACTTTTCTCTTTGGCTAAAAAAATGCAAGGGGAAAAAAACCACCGGATTGACCCTTTGTCTAGATACATGGGTATGTTCCCCATAGTCCACAAGTTCGAATCTACCTGAAGTTATCCCTAGACATACCAGATGCACAAAGTTTGTGGGTGATTGTGTGCATCTAGAGTTTTCCCAATTGATATTGGGGTTTCTTGTCACCGAAAATAGAAAGACAATGTTTTTCATATTATTTGTCTCGTTTGTCTTGTTAGGAAGAGATATTTTTCACCTCACCATAGGAGTGAATGTGAGAAAAGTGAGTAATCATTTTCTCTTACTTTCATAAAATCATTTTTCACTTTGATCTAGATTCCTTTATTTTCGTTCACATTCCATCAAAGATTGTGTACAAACGTACTCCTAGATTGGATAAGAAAAAAACAAAACTATGGACCACTCAAGATATGGTTTGCCAAGCAAAACTAATGGACCACTCAAGATATGGTTTGCCAAGATGATATGTGACACCACTACCAACAAAACAATCACAAACTATTTGTTTGCAGGCAAATTGCAACCACAATTTGAAGGCCTTTAGCATGGCAAACATTAGCTTGTACAACCACAACGAAATTGACCATATGGTAAACAAATTTATGAAATGACTAATGAGATTGACATACCAGTCACGGTAGCAGTTGATGCACATGGCATGGTTGCAGTTTGGCAGCACGATCTTGGTGCAAATTTCCATGCATATACCACACTCATCTTCCCTCTCCACATCCTTGTCAGAGAGCTTCCTCTTCTCTTCCGTCCTCTTCCTGCTAATCATTTCCACACATCGGCCTCTCTCCTTAGTATCTTTGAACTCACCCAAGCTGTCCTCAAGTTGTTGAAGTGAAGGGTAAATCACAGCTGCAATTTATATTTCAAGAGGTCATACAAGTTACACAAATTAAACCTCCTGACATATAATGGAATGTGTACAGACCATAGAACTCTCTAAGGCTGGCTCTCCTTTCATATGCAGAGATCGTCGTTTTCCCATCAACATACACCTATTGTACATAAGAAGGACCAACAAAGTGTCAATTCATGATTTTTTTTTCACTTCAATCCCTCTAGAGAAGCAAAGAAGTGCATGAAGATCAATGTTACTCACGTTCCACTCTTTATTTAGCCTTAAATGACCATCTTAATCAGCGCTCACTCTTATGATTACATTCTAACAGAAAATGTATTTTCTAGTTCATAGAATGAGCATAGAACAAGTTATGATAGAACGGTTCAGAACACAGTTTAATTATGTCCCCATTATGCGGGAAAAATAAGGCTCAATACATTATAAAACTAATTAATTCTAATCGTAACAAAATATAGCACATGACATTTGCATTCCTTGCAAGATAACAATTGTGTTTTATCAACTGAACATCCCATGCTTATAGATTCGTGAACACTGAACACCACCTATTTCAAAAAAAAAAAAAAAATCTGCAAAAAGTGAATTATTGAAACTTGGAAGGAAAAACAGCATAAATGACTGGAAAGGAACCTTGTAAACAAGTATCTGTAGGAGTCCCAGATAACTGGGAAGAGCATAAGTGCACCCACAGTCCATCCATTGCATCAAGAACAGAAACAGAGGTGCCAAAGGACTGTAAGACAATCTCATCTGAAGGCACGCCCCTCCGCGGCCTCTCGGAATCGCCGCTGCCCTAAACAATCCCAAATACACCCCCCAGAAACCCATGTGTCATTTTATATTCAGTAAATAATTCAACACACAATCTTTTCAAAATCAATAAAATACACATAATGAAAACTGAAAAAGTAAAACCATTGTTCAAGAACAAATAAAAATTCAATGTTTTTTTTTTTTACTGCATGAAACTGGCTTTCAAAAAGGGTTCATTTTTTATCTTAAGTTTTGTAGGAATATAATCACCCACATAGAAAGATATTCATAACTTTTTCATTTTTCAGACATGAACACCACCAATAAAGGTGTCTCAAAAAAAAAAAAAAAGTTAGTTCCATCAAATAGACAGATAAATAAGACAACAAATAAAAATCTAAAATGGTTTTGAGAGAATTTTTTTTTGTCATGCTTTATATCAACCATATTTCTTCTCTGTAACTCCTGATAAACTTTTTTTTTTAAAAAAGATCAAAACACACAAATAGAGAGGGAAAAAGAGAGATTACAGGGTATTGGCATGTTGAATGTCAGCTTCAAGTGATTTGAGGGACTCTCTATAAGAAGACCTGACTATTTGGTTTTGAAACATCTCTTCCTTTCCCCTTCTCTCTCTCCTCTGGTTCTTTTCTCTTGTTCTCTTGAAACAGAAGAAAAGTTTCAACTGAAATTTTTTTTTTGTTTTTGAAGAGGAAAGAGAAGACAAATACAGAAAAGGGGAAATACTGATGGCAAAAGGTATCTCAAAATCAGCCTCATACACTGCTTTCACTTTTGTTTTTTCAATCTTTATGTCTATTGTTTCTCAGTGGGTTGATAATTGAATGTGGGTGATGGGTGTGCAAAAGCAGGATGTCTTTAATTGGAAGAGAGAGAGAGGTTATCAAGAAAAAGGGAAGAGTAAGAACATGTTATAAATGAGTGTTATGTCAATTTAAGTTGGTAAAAATATTTATTATATATTATTTTACATTATAAATGTTTTAAAATCAAATTAGATTCGTCAAATCCAAGTCTTAATTTTAATTATTTTAAATTTTAAATTTAATCAATCCATCGATTGAACTGACAATTTTTTAGAACAAGAGATACATTACTTGTATACTCTCCTTCCAATTATAAAAGTTCAATTTTTATCTATTATAAAAAGACTAATTGATTTTATATGAAGACAAAAAATATATAAGTGAGTTTTTTTTTTTAATATTTCATATTTTTGTGCTTTTCTTAGTTATTAATTAATGATTAATATATCTATTATGTTAAAATTCAACACAATTAAGCACATGATGCAATTGGTGACCTTAATTTGGTCATTACGAAGGTTGGTGTTTATAACATTTCATATTATTATATCTTATTTTGAATGAGTTTTTGTGGAGTCTTGAAGAACACGATTAATAGGAATATGGGCACCTACTACCAAATGGAATTTGATATCTCTAACCTATATTTTGTTGGATGGGTATGAGTTGTGGTCAATTAAAA
The DNA here is from genome assembly GCA_030737845.1 of Acorus calamus. Classification (NCBI taxonomy): domain Eukaryota; kingdom Viridiplantae; phylum Streptophyta; class Magnoliopsida; order Acorales; family Acoraceae; genus Acorus; species Acorus calamus. The sequence continues at coordinate 25,639,866 of CM060861.1, forward strand.
CTTTTTTGTTGTTTTTGGGCAAACAGGGTCCGCACTGAAAAGTGGTCGCCTTGATAGGATTCTATACAGAATTTAGGACATGTTTGGGACCACATTAGAGTCGAGTTTGCGTTAATCAAACACTACAGAACACTACCTCCCATCCAAACAAAAAAGCATTCGTGTTTGGGCTCTGTTATTGGCATCCGAATAGGCTTTGTTAAAAAATGAAACAAATGATAAATAACACATTACATTAAGATCAACTTTTTTGTCCTAATAAAATAAAAATAGACCTAATAAATAAATAAAAACAAAATAAAAAAGATCCAAGAAGAAGAAATGGATAAATTATATAATTTTGGAATTTGGGTAAGGGAGCCAAGACGACTGCCTTGGTCATATATTATATGATTATGCAGTCAAGCTTTCATTATATACATGTTATGCTTTCTTTTTAATCTTTTTGAAAATTAGAGAATGTGGACTTTTTCAAACCTAAAAACCAATAAAATTGGTTAGTTTTTTTTGGTGGGTGATAGAAACCATTAGATTTTTATATTTTATTTTGATTCCTCCACACATTCCTTGCCTTCCTCATGCTTTGTTTTAAATGTCAATTTCAATTCTTTCTTTGTTATCAATTCCCTTTGTTACATCAGATTTAAAATTTAAAAATAATTTCATAAAGCCTATTATATTTGTAGGAGGCGAATTTAACCAAGACAAAGAACGGGAAACAAAACACAGCCGGGCCCATCTCTCAACCGATGAGCCCACAAGCCAACCATGAGTTCAGGCCCATTAGGCAGTACCAGGATGGGGCACCACTGCCCGCGAAGTGTATGGGCCTGACAAGCCCAGATGTAACAAAGGAGAGTCAGGACGGGCAGGACATATGCCCGAGTACGGCTCAACACGGGTAAGACTGCCCGACCAGAGTGCTGAAGGTTTAATTCGTGTAGCCACGAGGGCGGTCAAAATCGTGGCAGCCCACCTCGTTCAAAGGGCACAACGGTGTTCACAATTGAACGGCTGGACGGACATGAACCCTTTCACTAAGAGCAAAACAGTTATCAAAGGGAATATTCTCTGACATCTTAAAGGACAGTGCGTCAGGGAAACCGTTAATGATGATCCCTAGGTGCCACGTGTCCCGAATCGGTAGGCCATACAGGGGGTACCACATCACGTTATGGGTACCCCCCCCCCGAGGTCCAATCGGCACGCCCCAATCCAGTATAAAAAGGAGGCTACCCCGCCCTCCTAAGGTATGCGCAACACACTCCACTCTCTCTCGTTCTTTCCCTCTTTGGGTTGAAGGTTCTTCTAACAAGAAGGATCACTGACTTGAGCGTCGGAGGGGCGTTAGCCGGCACCACACTGGTGTGAGTTGCAGGTACCTGAGGACCGAAGCCGACGAGGAGCTGTCTGACTTGCAAACAGCGAGGAGGATCTGCAGGGCTAACCGGATCGGCGAAGTCGGAAGCTCAGACCCGCACCATCTCTCCGGAACCAACTCAAAAGCCCGGATCGACCAGGATCCGGCCCAGGAGGACGAACAAGGAAATTCACCCACCACATTTGGCGCCGTCTGTGGGACTCTTAAACAAAAGGCCGTCCTAGAAAATCTACCGGAAAAGATGGTGGCGAGGACTCGGTCCACGGTCCACGAACATGATGTGGAGGAAGGAAGGGTGACGCCCGACGATCCCCCTCCGCAGAAAGGTAAAGCACAAGTCGGATCATCCTCCCAAGGCCCAACCCCCGAGGCCGGGCGCGATCTTGCGAAGGAGATGGAACTTATGAGCCAACGCTTCGAACATATGGAGGGACTGATGCTGCAGTTCTTGAAGCGCGGAGAAAAGACGCCACCGCCGCCCCCACCAGAGGCTCGGGACCAGCCGAATTCATTCAGAGCAGGCGAGGAACCGCGTGATCGTGATCGTCAGAGCAGAAAGGCGAATGTGCGAAGCCACGAGTCGGTCTACTCATCCGGTGAAGGACACCGTCGTGGCGACAAGCAGGGCATACCCGACGTCCCCCCCGAAGGGAATCGCACGAAAGAGGATCGCGGTGAGCAGCGCGACCATTCGCCGCACCGAGAAAGACGAAGGAAGCGAACCAACACTCGCCATACGGGCAGGCGAGAACGCTACCAGAGTCCAGACCGATACTCGGCCTCGTCTGACGACGGCTATGAACAGGAGCATCAGGGGCGTGCAAGGAGGACTTACAGGAGCGAGATGACCAGCACGCGTGATCGGGAGTTTGTTACAAGAGCTCTGAAAGGATTCGAATCGCCCTTCGTCCACCGCATCCTGCACAGCGCACCTCCTAGGAAGTTCGTACAGCCAAAGTTCAGACTTTACAATGGGACGACCGATCCCTTCGACCACGTGCTGGGCTTCCGACACGCTATGGCACTTTACGAACAGCACGATGAGCTCATGTGCCGCATGTTCCCGTCCAGCCTCGAAGGGGCAGCTCTGAGCTGGTTCCACCAGCTCCCTGGAGGATCGATCCGCTGCTTCGAAGAGCTCGGAACTTTGTTTGCAGAACACTTCATCTGCAGCAGAAAACAACAGAAGGACCTTGGCGACCTTATGAAGGTCCAGATGCAGACGGGAGAGTCGATTCGGGCGTATGTAGACCGGTTCCGTCTCCTTATGTTCGAGGTAGATCGGTGCGATTCAAACGCCGCGATAATGGCATTCAGAAACGGCTTGCCGCCGAAGCATCACTTGCGTAATTCCTTGGTGAAGAAGGTCCCAGAGTCCCTTAGTGAGCTCATGTGTAGGGCGGAGAAGTATGCCAAAGTTGAGGACGAGGCCATCTTTTCGCGACCCCAAGCCGTGGCTGCGGTTGCAAAAAACCCAACACCAAGGGAGGACAAGGGGCGAAAGTCACATGCGATCAGAAAAATGGCCCGACCGCCAACGAGGTCCGGGAAAGGACGGACACGAAGTTTACTCTGCCCCTGGTGCAGATTCTGGAAAAAATCAAGCACGCACCATTTTTCCAGTGGGCGCCTCCCATGAGAGGTGATCCAGCCACTCGGGACAAGGGATTGAAATGCGAGTACCACAGAGATTTCGGGCATCAAACCGAAGGCTGCCGAACCTTGAAAGGGTTCTTGGAATCCCTGGTTCGCAAAGGGAAACTCCGAGAGTTCATTGAATCCAGGGAAGGGAACAAGCCGGAGAAGCACGTGGTGGCCGTGGGGCCCTCGCATGCTGCGGGGGTCATCGATGTAATATGTGGGGGACTACCGCAAATGACAGAATCCAAGTCATACGCAAGGACAGCCAAGCGCAACTCGAAACACCTTGAGATTCTGCAAATCGATCAAGAAGCGAAGCTGGCACCGAAGAAAGCAAGGGCCGACGACCCTGGGGTGATCACATTCTCTGACGAAGACCTCACCGGAATCATTGTACCGCACAGCGACGCCCTGGTCATCACGTTGCGGATCGCAAACTTCGATGTTAAGCGCATACTCATCGACACTGGGAGTTCGGCTGACATACTGTTTATGCAGCCATACCTCAAGATGGGGCTGAAGCCTTCAAGCTTGGAACCAATGAGAGAGCCGTTGATAGCTTTCAACGGCAGTCAGGCAGTACCATCCGGGCGCATAACCCTGCCGGTCAGGGCAGGAGACGAAACGGTCATGACAGAGTTCATAGTCATGGACCTGCGTTCACCTTATAATGCAATTATGGGGCGCACGTGGTTAGGCGCGATGAGAGCCATTCCGTCTACCTACCATCAGAAACTGCGCTTCCCGTCCGCTCAGGGAATTATGCAGATACACGGAGACCAACTTGCTGCAAGACGGTGTTATGCCATAGCAACCTCTGGGAAAGCCAGACTCGAGGTGGAGGCCGGAGAGGAGGGTGACATTCACCCTAAAAGATAGCAATTATTGAAGGATCGGGTACGGGCAGATGATGCCCGACCCGATCCCGCTCAGCGGGTCGTGGAGGATCTGGAAAAAATAATCATCGACCCACAAAATCCGGAGAAATACTTCCTTATCGGGACCGCGTTAAACCCGGCCGAGAGGGAGAGAATGATAGAGTTACTCAGTCAGTACAGGGATGTGTTTGCTTGGACACCGTCCGAAATGCCAGGTATTGATCCAGAGGTAATATCCCACCGGTTGCACATCTCCCCGACGGTCCGTCCCGTTAAGCAGAGACAACGGAGAGTGGCTCCCGTCCACGCAGAGGCCATAAAGGAGGAAGTGGGAAAGCTATTGGAGGCCGGGTTTATACGGGAAATTCGATACCCAGACTGGCTAGCCAACACAGTGGTTGTGCCGAAGAAGAATAAAAAATGGCGCGTCTGCGTTGATTTCACCGATTTGAACAGTGCCTGTCCGAAAGACAGCTTCCCCCTCCCAAAAATAGACCAGCTGGTGGACGCTTCATCGGGTAATGAGCTGATGAGTTTCATGGATGCATACTCGGGATACCATCAAATTCCGATGAACAAGCATGACGTCGAAAAAACGGCCTTCATCACTCCCGTAGGAACCTATTGCTACAAAGTAATGCCCTTCGGGCTAAAGAACGCAGGCGCAACCTACCAAAGACTGGTCACGAAAATGTTCGAGCACCAAATCGGCAAGACCGTGGAGGTGTACATCGACGACATGCTGGTGCGAAGCGTTCGGAAGCAGGATCACCTCGGGCACCTAAAAGAGGCCTTTGAAGTACTTCGAAGTTATCGCATGAAGCTGAATGCAGCTAAATGCTCCTTCGGAGTGGAGTCCGGAAAATTTCTTGGTTTTCTAACCACTCACCGAGGAATTGAGGCCAACCCCGATCAGATTAAAGCGGTGCTTGAAATGGATCCGCCAAGGAATCGGAAGGAAGTTCAGAAGCTGACCGGGAGATTGGCCGCCCTGAATCGATTCATCTCCAAAGCAACAGAAAGGAACCTTCCTTTCTTCAAATTGCTCAGGAAGACTGAAAAGTTCGATTGGACTCCCGAGTGTCAGCTGGCCTTCGAAGAGCTAAAGAGATACCTCTCGTCACCTCCGCTCCTGATGAAACCTAACCTCGGTGAGCCACTTTACATTTACTTGGCGGCATCCGATCATGCGGTTAGTTCCGTCATAGTAAAGGACCACGAAGGAGTTCAAAGGCCCGTTTATTACGTTAGCAAGTCTCTTCACGGACCAGAGTCCCGATACTTATACTTGGAGAAAGTAGTCTACGCCTTGCTCGTTTCATCTCGGAAACTCAGACACTACTTCGTGGCTCATTCAATCAACGTCGTAACCGACTATCCCTTGAAACCCATTTTGAAAAAAGCAAACATCACAGGGCGTATGCTCAAATGG